>JAIUZE010000843.1:0-243793 GCA_022085475.1 Heliosperma pusillum | reverse complement strand
CATTTGGATAAAGAGTTGAACAAGAGATAATATCTCCGGATGGTAAGGATATGGGAGTATCCTCACTAGATGTAGGCTTGATAGATAATTTACTAGCATAGGTCGATGACACAAAAGACATAGAAGCACCGGTATCAAAAAGAATAAGACACGGTTGCTCTAAAATTAAGAACATACCCGTAATGATCTCGGGATGAGCCTCGGCTTCGGCACGACTCATGACAAAGATTGAACCCTTAGGTTTAGGAGGAGGAGGGGGCAACTTTCGATCGGGGCAATCCTCGTAACGATGACCACCCTTTTGACAAATGTAGCAAACATAAGGTCGGTTGTTACAAGATCTACCGGGGTGTAGAGGAAGTCTACACCGGTTACATTGACGACCTTGAGTTTGAGCTTGAGGAGCATAAGGCCTATGAGCCACATTTGAAGTAGCTCTAGGAATAAAAGGAGCAGGATTCCTTGTATAGGCATTGGAAGGAGGATTAAATCTCCTCTTGCTAGCATAAGAATTAGAAGGAGACGGAATAAACGGTCTCTTCCCAAAATCATTCGGCCTAGGAGCATAAGAAGGAGAGGGATTATTCATTGAAGCTTCATCTCTAATAGCCTTTATTGAATTCTCGGCCCACAAGGCATCATCATAAAGATCTCCAAAGGAATTGGTATTCCTTCTCACCTTACTTTGCAGAACGGCACTCAACTTGTTACGATAATAGAATGCTCGGTCTTCATCATCTCGGATAAGCCTCGGCGCAAAATGAGCGAGCTTATTAAACTCCGTAGTAAACTCTTGAGCTGATAGGTTGCCTTGCTTAAAATCGATGAACTCTTTAAGCCTTTGCTGTTTAAGCTCTTTAGGATAGAATCTACCTTCCACCAAAGCTTTAAAACAAGCCCAGTTAAAGTCCTCTTCAAGAACGGCAGTGGCACTTGTGATAGCCCACCAGTTGTCGGCTTCCCTCACCAGAAAGTGCTTTGCGATCCTAACCTTGTCCTCTTCTCGGACTTGGTATAGATCGAACTGTTTCTCCATCTCGCGGAACCAATCGGATAACTCCGTAGGATCCGGCTCTCCACCATATGGTACGATCTTACTTCTAGCTATCTGTCCAGCTACCCATGCGTAGCCACCTTGATGGTTATCCTCCCTTCTAGGGGGAACTTGGTTGGCATTAGCTAACGCCGCATCTTGCTAATTTTTCAGCACTTGAGCAAGAGCTTCCATCATAACGTTCTCAGCTAATCGTGGTCTAACCATCTTCATAAGAAACAAAAACAAATTAAGTTACTCCTATCAATTAGCATAAACAAATAGACTACCAAGTAAAGTTCTTAACTTCTACCCAATCTCTCATTTATTATTTTAAGGTCAAGTAGTTTACGTTAGGGTTCACGTGTGTGCGTCGGGAGCGATAAAGCTCTGATACCAACTGTGACAACCCTCGCGAATGCGGAAATATAAAACATACAAGCATGTGAATTATATAGCGGAAATTACGGTATTTTAAAAACCTTTATACATGCAAGATAGAAAAATACGAGGAGTGTCAAAATATTACAAACTAAATAAAAATACCACAAGAGACGTAGTCTCTCAAAGTGTTAACAAAAGACAAAGTAATTAGCAACTAGCTAAACAACGTCTAGAGGTGTTTCATCCAGGGACAACGCCCGCTAGCTCACACCCGACCCCAAAATAGCATAAGCAAAAAGCCATCCATGCAAGCAACCTGTTCATTCATGAAAAACATGAACGCCACAATCAGTGGGGAGTAACTCCGGGTTCTCCCAGCCATATCACATTAAACGTACATAGAAGGAAATAAAAAAGTAAAATCATGCATATATGAATATACATGTGAGATACGATAAGAATAAATAGGCAATTCGATAAACAATGATAAGAGCATATGGAATACAAATCCGAATCCATCATGTTATTCAAAGACTCGGGGAAGACACTCTTAGGCAACCGAATACGCTCACTAGGGCTTGCATCTCACCGTTAGCGGTATAAGATTGATAAGATTGAGACTCGACAGCAACCACGTCAAGTCATGCGATGATCACCATAAATCCAACGTATTATCATCCATTCACGAACCAAGACATTTACGGTGTCCAATCATGCAATGACCATGAATAATATCATGAAATCACGCATTCAAGAACAACGACACAAGACGACATCTCTCACGGTAAATGAAACGCACTAGCATCGTGTACATGGCAAGTATGATTAAACGGCATCCACGAGATCACATTTCCCTGAACTCATACACGATCACATTTCGTATATGTAGACTAATTTCCTCCTGGTAGGAACGATAATTAAACGGCTCCTAATCTAAACCTGGCCAGATTCTCGGAATCACATTTTCCGATTTGACATGCGATGACGTTTCGCATCCAAGACTCGGTCTTACAAAGAAAACGCCGAGTACCCCAAATTCGGTAGATCAATTCACGAAAGAGGCGGAAAAGAGCTCAAGCCGCATAACAAGCGGTACGCTACATGCAAATAACACCACCTCGCAAGTACACAACATTTGACGGCCGGGTCGATCAACGCATTGCGTTCAACTCCCAACAACGTCGTCGTATACCCACTACACATGCAATTAAGCAGTAGGATACCTCTCCGTTCCGACATTCCAGCCTTACGAACGGGAAGGTAGCCAAGGGAATGAGAGTACAAAGCACAAGACAAAATAGTGCTCAAACCGTATCATTTGTAAAAACCGACTCAAAGTGGGACATAGCAAAACCGTCACAAAACATGTGATACAAGCGAAGGAAAATATCATATATCCAAAACATGAATATTATAAGCCACTATGCAAGATTATACGATAAACGGATCATGCGAACTATTATAAATTACGAGTTTTAGAAATTTCAAGAAGAAAACACAGCCGTGTTCCAGGCCGGGGTGGAGGGAGGCGGCCGGTACCCCGGCTCGGAGCACAACTACACACAAAAACCAAGTTTGGAAACTAACTAAAACAAGGGTCCACTTCAAACGGTCATAAATAGAGTTCTAGACATGGGAATGCAGAAATTCCAAGTTGAGGTGATAGCTTATCCTCTTACGGTTCCAACGAATGGTCACAAACCCAAAACAAGCAAGTAACGAAGGAGATATGATCATTCTACAAAAAAGGGTCGGTGCAGTGAATTCCCAGCCGGCCACTAGACCGGCAGCCGGTCCTTCGGCCAGGAACCCCATTCCACCCGAGAACAACAACACCATTTCTATCATTTTCAATTCTCCTAATTCACTTCTAATAATTATCAACAATCAATATTCATCGTCAACAATCATCAAATAACAACAATCATAAATCATAACATGATTCCTAAGCTTCTGATCGTATTCTAAATACGATTTCTAACATATAAAGCATGCAAAACACGTAAATGATATCGAGTAACCCTTCACTGTTACCTTTACGCGTCTTTAATCGATTACTAAGCCTTCCTAGTGGTCTCCACCTACAATTAGGTAATAAAAGATGAATATATTTCACCTTGAGAAAGACGGATAATTTAAAAAGCGAGAAAGACGGTAGTTTTATTACTAATACGGATAGAGGAAGGTAAGGGAAGAAGAATGAGACGAACTTACGCGAATTCTATCAAGTAACGGAAGAGCTATGATGAATCAAAGATCGAAATCAAAGAGGGAGGCAAGGGTTTTGGTTTGGGTTTCTTAGTGATGAAGTAATGTGTTGTGTTTGTGAATGAAAAATATGTTAAGTATAGTATGAGATATTTAAGTGGAAAAGTCAAGAAAAAGTCAAAGACGACTTAAAAGTCAAGAAAAGTCAAAGACGACTTAAAAGTCAAGAAAAGTCAAAGACGACTTAAAAGTCAAGAAAAGTCAAAGACGACTTAAAACGGGATTCTCATGGAATCTCGCGGAAATTCCAAATACGAACTCGGAAATTCTAAACTCGACTTGAAACATTAAATTCTAAATTAAAACTTAAATTCGCTGAAAAGTATCCGTAAAATATTTTCACTATAAAAATAAGGTACATTTGCGGGTGTTACAAATTGATGTTCAAATCCCTCTTAAAACAGCATAGCATTAAGCATGTAACTTGTTTCATCTCCGGCGACAAGATCCGAAAAATAGTTTTAAGATCTTTAAATGTTCCTATTTAGAACCATATTACAATTTGGCTGCCTTGGGTCATTATTATATGGTATAGAGGGAATGCAGTTCGAATTTTAAGACATTTTATTCCGGTGCCCATTCGACCCAAAAATCGTGGATAATAACCTTCAAAATCACCATTTTTTGGCGATTTTACGAACAATAAAGATTATCTGGCCAAATTATGTTCTATAAGGCCATTATATCTTATAATGACTCGTGGATAACAGATTCATCTCAAGACAACATAGAATGAAGCATGCAACTAATTTCGGTTATTACCGACACGATCCGAAAAGTAGTCTTAAGGTCTCTAAAAGTTTATGTTTTAAACAATGTCAATTGTATTGCCCTTAAGTCATTTTCTATAAAGTCATTATGTCTTAAAATGACAAATGGATGTTCAAATCCCTCTTAAAACAGCTTAGCATTAAGCATGTAACTTGTTTCATCTACCGGCGCCAAGATCCGAAAAATAGTTTTAAGATCTTTAAATGTTTCTATTTAGAACCATATAACAATTTGGCTGCCTTGGATCATTATTATATGGTATAGAGGCAATGCAGTTAGAATTTTAAGACATTTAATTCCGGTGCCCATTCGACCCAAAAATCGTGGATAATAACCTTCAAAATCACCATTTTTTTGGCGATCTTACGAACAATAAATATTATCTTGCAAAATTATTTTCTATAAGGCCATTATATCTTATAATGACTCGTGGATAACAGATTCATCTCGATAAAACATAAAATGAAGCATGCAACTTATTTCGGTTATCACCGACACGATCCGAAAAGCAGTCTTAAGGTCTCTAAAAGTTTATATTTTAAACAATGTCAATTCTATTGCCCTTAAGTCATCTTCTATAAAGTCATTATGTCTTAAAATGACAAATGGATGTTCAAATCCCTCTTAAAACAGCATATCATTAAGCATGTAACTTGTTTCATCTACCGGCGTTAAGATCCGAAAAATAGTTTTAAGATCTTTAAAAGTTTCTATTTAGAACCATATCACAATTTGGCTGCCTTAGGTCATTATTATATGGTATAGAGGGAATGGAGTTCGAATTTTAAGACATTTTATTCCGGAGCCCATTCGACCTAAAAACCGTGGATAATAACCTTCAAAATCACCATTTTTTTGGCGATCTTTCGAACAATAAAGATTATCTTGCAAATTTATGTTCTTTAAAGCCATTATAACTTATAATGACTCGTGGATAACTGATTCATCTCAAGACAACATAGAATGAAGCATGCAACTTATTTCGGTTATTAACGACACGATCGGAAAAGTAGTTTTAAGGTCTCTAAAAGTTTATATTTTAAACAATGTCAATTCTATTGCCCTTAAGTCATTTTCTATAAAGCCATTATGTCTTAAAATGACAAATGGATGTTCAAATCCCTCTTAAAACAGCATAGCATTAAGCATGTAACTTGTTTAATCAACCGGCGACAAAATCCGAAAAATAGTTTTAAGATCTTTAAATGTTCCTATTTAGAACCATATTACAATTTGGCTACCTTGGGTCATTATTATATGATATAGAGGGAATGCAGTTCGAATTTTAAGACATTTTATTCCGGTGCCCATTCGACCCAAAAATCGTGGATAATAACTTTCAAAATCACCATTTTTTGGCGATTTTACGAACAATAAAGATTATCCGGCCAAATTATGTTCTATAAGGCCATTATATCTTATAATGACTCGTGGATAACATATTCATCTCAAGACAACATAGAATGAAACATGCAACTTATTTCGGTTATAAGCGACACAATCTGAAAAGTACTCTTAAGGTCTCTAAAAGTTTATATTTTAAACAATGTCAATTCTATTGCCCTTAAGTCATTTTCTATAAAGTCATTATGTCTTAAAATGACAAATGGATGTTCAAATCCCTCTTAAAACAGCTTAGCATTAAGCATGTAACTTGTTTCATCTACCGGCGCCAAGATCCGAAAAATAGTTTTAAGATCTTTAAATGTTTCTATTTAGAACCATATAACAATTTGGCTGCCTTGGATCATTATTATATTGTATAGAGGCAATGCAGTTAGAATTTTAAGACATTTAATTCCGGTGCCCATTCGACCCAAAAATCGTGGATAATAACCTTCAAAATCACCATTTTTTTGGCGATCTTACGAACAATAAATATTATCTTGCAAAATTATTTTCTATAAGGCCATTATATCTTATAATGACTCGTGGATAACAGATTCATCTCGATAAAACATAAAATGAAGCATGCAACTTATTTCGGTTATCACCGACACGATCCGAAAAGTAGTCTTAAGGTCTCTAAAAGTTTATATTTTAAACAATGTCAATTCTATTGCCCTTAAGTCATTTTCTGTAAAGCCATTATGTCTTAAAATGACAAATGGATGTTCAAATCCCTCTTAAAACAGCATAGCATTAAGCATGTAACTTGTTTCATCTACCGGCGACAAAATCCGAAAAATAGTTTTAAGATCTTTAAATGTTCCTATTTAGAACCATATTACAATTTGGCTACCTTGGGTCATTATTATATGATATAGAGGGAATGCAGTTCGAATTTTAAGACATTTTATTCCGGTGCCCATTCGACCCAAAAATCGTGGATAATAACTTTCAAAATCACCATTTTTTGGCGATTTTACGAACAATAAAGATTATCTGGCCAAATTATGTTCTATAAGGCCATTATATCTTATAATGACTCGTGGATAACATATTCATCTCAAGACAACATAGAATGAAGCATGCAACTTATTTCGGTTATAAGCGACACAATCTGAAAAGTACTCTTAAGGTCTCTAAAAGTTTATATTTTAAACAATGTCAATTCTATTGTCCTTAAGTCATTTTCTATAAAGTCATTATGTCTTAAAATGACAAATGGATGTTCAAATCCCTCTTAAAACAGCATAGCATTAGGCATGTAACTTGTTTCATCTCCGGTGACAAGATCCGAAAAATAGTTTTAAGATCTTTAAATGTTCCTATTTAGAACCATATTACAATTTGGCTGTCTTGGGTCATTATTATATGGTATAGAGGGAATGCAGTTCGAATTTTAAGACATTTTATTCCGGTGCCCATTCGACCCAAAAATCGTGGATAATAACCTTCAAAATCACCATTTTTTGGCGATTTTACGAACAATAAAGATTATCTGGCCAAATTATGTTCTATAAGGCCATTATATCTTATAATGACTCGTGGATAACAGATTCATCTCAAGACAACATACAATGAAGCATGCAACTAATTTCGGTTATTACCGACACGATCCGAAAAGTAGTCTTAAGGTTTCTAAAAGTTTATATTTTAAACAATGTCAATTCTATTGCCCTTAAGTCATTTTCTATAAAGTCATTATGTCTTAAAATGACAAATGGATGTTCAAATCCCTCTTAAAACAGCATAACATTAAGCATGTAACTTGTTTCATCTACCGGCGCCAAGATCCGAAAAATAGTTTTAAGATCTTTAAATGTTTCTATTTAGAACCATATAACAATTTGGCTGCCTTGGGTCATTATTATCTGGTATAGAGGGAATGCAGTTAGAATTTTAAGACATTTAATTCTGGAGCCCATTCGACTCAAACATCGTGGATAATAACCTTCAAAATCACCATTTTTTTGGCGATCTTACGAACAATAAATATTATCTTGCAAAATTATTTTCTATAAGGCCATTATATCTTATAATAACTCGTGGATAACAGAATCATCTCGAGATAACATAAAACGAAGCATGCAACTTATTTCGGTTATCACCGACACGATCCGAAAAGTAGTCTTAAGGTCTCTAAAAGTTTATATTTTAAACAATGTCAATTCTATTGCCCTTAAGTCATCTTCTATAAAGTCATTATGTCTTAAAATGACAAATGGATGTTCAAATCCCTCTTAAAACAGCATATCATTAAGCATGTAACTTGTTTCATCTACCGGCGTTAAGATCCGAAAAATAGTTTTAAGATCTTTAAATGTTTCTATTTAGAACCATATTACAATTTGGCTGCCTTGGGTCATTATTATATGGTATAGAGGGAATGGAGTTCGAATTTTAAGACATTTTATTCCGGAGCCCATTCGACCTAAAAATCGTGGATAATAACCTTCAAAATCACCATTTTTTTGGCGATCTTTCGAACAATAAAGATTATCTTGCAAAATTATGTTCTATAAGGCCATTATATCTTATAATGACTCGTGGATAATTGATTCATCTCAAGACAACATAGAATGAAGCATGCAACTTATTTCGGTTATTACCGACACGATCGGAAAAGTAGTTTTAAGGTCTTTAAAAGTTTATATTTTAAACAATGTCAATTCTATTGCCCTTAAGTCATTTTCTATAAAGTCATTATGTCTTAAAATGACAAATGGATGTTCAAATCCCTCTTAAAACAGCATAGCATTAAGCATGTAACTTGTTTCATCTACTGGCGCTAAGATCCGAAAAATAGATTTAAGATCTTTAAATGTTTGTATTTAGAACCATATTACAATTTGGCTGCCTTGGGTCATTATTATATGGTATAGAGGGAATGCAGTTCGAATTTTAAGACATTTTATTCCGGTGCCCATTCGACCCAAAAATCGTGGATAATAACCTTCAAAATCACCATTTTTTCGGCGATCTTATGAACAATAAAGATTATCTTGCAAAACTATTTTCCATAAGGACATTATATCTTATAATGACTCGTGGATAACAGTTTCATCTCAAGACAACATAGAATGATGTATGCAACTTATTTCGGTTATTAGCGACACAATCCGAAAAGTAGTCTTAAGGACTCTAAAAGTTTATATATTAAACAATGTCAATTCTATTGCCCTTAAGTCATCTTCTATAAAGTCATTATGTCTTAAAATGACAAATGGATGTTCAAATCCCTCTTAAAACAGCATAGCATTAAGCATGTAACTTGTTTCATCTCCGGCGACAAGATCCGAAAAATAGTTTTAAGATCTCTAAATGTTTCTATTTAGAACCATATTACAATTTGGCTGCCTTGGGTCATTATTATATGGTATAGAGAGAATAAAGTTCGAATTTTAAGACATTTTATTCCGGTGCCCAGTCGACCTAACAATCGTGGATAATAACCTTCAAAATCACCATTTTTTGGCGATCTTACGAACAATAAAGATTATCTTGCAAAATTATTTTCTATAAGGCCATTATATCTTATAATGACTCGTGGATAACAGATTCATCTCAAGACAACATAGAATGAAGCATGCAACTTATTTCGGTTATTACCGACACGATCCGAAAAGTAGTCTTAAGGTCTCTAAAAGTTTATGTTGTAAACAATGTCAATTCTATTGCCCTTAAGTCATTTTCTATAAAGTCATTATGTCTTAAAATGACAAATGGATGTTCAAATCCCTCTTAAAACAGCATAGCATTAAGCATGTAACTTGTTTCATCTACTGGCGCTAAGATCCGAAAAATAGATTTAAGATCTTTAAATGTTTGTATTTAGAACCATATTACAATTTGGCTGCCTTGGGTCATTATTATATGGTATAGAGGGAATGCAGTTCGAATTTTAAGACATTTTATTCCGGTGCCCATTCGACCCAAAAATCGTGGATAATAACCTTCAAAATCACCATTTTTTCGGCGATCTTATGAACAATAAAGATTATCTTGCAAAACTATTTTCCATAAGGACATTATATCTTATAATGACTCGTGGATAACAGTTTCATCTCAAGACAACATAGAATGATGTATGCAACTTATTTCGGTTATTAGCGACACAATCCGAAAAGTAGTCTTAAGGACTCTAAAAGTTTATATATTAAACAATGTCAATTCTATTGCCCTTAAGTCATCTTCTATAAAGTCATTATGTCTTAAAATGACAAATGGATGTTCAAATCCCTCTTAAAACAGCATAGCATTAAGCATGTAACTTGTTTCATCTCCGGCGACAAGATCCGAAAAATAGTTTTAAGATCTCTAAATGTTTCTATTTAGAACCATATTACAATTTGGCTGCCTTGGGTCATTATTATATGGTATAGAGAGAATAAAGTTCGAATTTTAAGACATTTTATTCCGGTGCCCAGTCGACCTAACAATCGTGGATAATAACCTTCAAAATCACCATTTTTTGGCGATCTTACGAACAATAAAGATTATCTTGCAAAATTATTTTCTATAAGGCCATTATATCTTATAATGACTCGTGGATAACAGATTCATCTCAAGACAACATAGAATGAAGCATGCAACTTATTTCGGTTATTACCGACACGATCCGAAAAGTAGTCTTAAGGTCTCTAAAAGTTTATGTTGTAAACAATGTCAATTCTATTGCCCTTAAGTCATTTTCTATAAAGTCATTATGTCTTAAAATGACAAATGGATGCTCAAATCCCTCTTAAAATAGCATAGCATTAAGCATGTAACTTGTTTCATCTACCGGCGCTAAGATCCGAAAAATAGTTTTAAGATCTTTAAATGTTTCTATTTAGAACCATATTACAATTTGGCTCCCTTGGGTCATTATTATATGGTATAGAGGGAATGCAGTTAGAATTTTAAGACATTTTATTCCGGTGCCCATTCGACCCAAAAATCGTGGATAATATATAACCTTTAAAATCAACATTTTTTTGGCGATCTTACGAACAATAAAGATTATCTTGCAAAATTATGTTCTATAAGGCCATTATATCTTATAATGACTCGTGTATAACAGATTCATCTCAAGACAACGTAGAATGAAGCATGCAACTTATTTCGGTTATCACCGACACGATCCGAAAAGTAGTCTTAAGGTCTCTAAAAGTTTATATTTTAAACAATTTCAATTCTTTTTCCCTTGGTCACTACTATAAAATGGCATATACTGATCGCGGTGTGAATTTCAAAATTTTTTTGTTTCTGGGCCCAGTCGACTCGAAAATCATGGATAATAACCTTTAAATCCACCGGTTTTTGGCGATATTCCAAAACCATCAAGTCGTTTTTGTTCAGTCCTTTCTATAGAGTTGTTATCTCTGAAAATGGCTAATGAGTCTTAAGCTAGTCTTAAGGTCTCTATATGTATCCATTTAAAACCACATTTCATTTTTATTATACCGTGAATTATTTCTATATGGCAAATGGGGATTACGTAGTGTTAAAAATGCAAACGGGCATACATCACACCGAAATGGAGGAGCAAGGAGAATGCGCTTCATAAGCCCAATGAATTTTTTACTTTAAAACCCATTGATAATAAAGGGAGTAGCCGAGAAACCTTGTAACTTATAAAATGATAAACCTTCTTCACTTTTATCAACTTGGGACATTCACATGTTAATATTTGTATGAAATTCTTCACACGTAAAGATAAGATAGCTCACCCAGTATAAATGTCACATTTGTGATCTCACATTGAATGAATATGAGAAAGATGTCTAATATATAAACCTAGGAGTTACTCTTCTCATTGCCAAGTGGTTTTGAATGGAACTTTCATGAACTTATATAATGGACTCACTTTTCCATATGTACGGGTTGTGGCCTAAACCATGTAACTTAATCATATCACGTAGCGACTTATGAAACATTTTATTCTGGGCAAGCCTACTCGAAAACAGTGGTTATTAATCTGCGAAATTACCGTTTTTGATGATATTCCAAAACGGGAAAGATTTATCATTCAATCTTTGTCGATATGGTTATAATATATCTTTAAATGACTAAGGATGTTAGCGTCTCTCTCAAAATAACATAAAAATGATTAGAAAACTTGTTTGGTTCACTACTCTTGAAAAGTAGTTTTAAGGTCTTTAAATGTCTCCATTATATAATATACTCCAATTTGGTTACCGTATGTAAATTGTATGATATTTTATATTTGGGTCTTGTTGGCCTAAAATCGTGAATAATAACCTTCAAATTCTGCACTTTTCGGTGATCCCTTCTGAAATAGGAATTTTTGATCGGCCATATATAACTCTTGCAATGAGTAATCGTCGGTCAAAGTTTATTTAGTTAAAAATGTTTGACCAGCCATAACTCTTGCAAAAACGTTCATAAAGTGGCAATTTGTTTTTCAAATCCAAGACCTCGAGAAGACGATCATTTTGAAAAAAAGAGTCGTCGCGTTTCGAATTCATGGCGATGAGTTATACGCAATCAAAGCTTTTTTGAAGAACAGGAGGGGTTCCATTTAGAAAACCAAAAAACATAAGGGTACAGTAGAATATCACTTATTTTTTTTTTTAAAAGATATTTGAACCTATTTAAACCAAATAGTGAACCCAATCTATGACATCAAAGTCCACTATGTATTTTGTCCAAAGGTACATATAGATCCTTACATATTATGTCCAAAGCAAACCCCACCAAAACATAAGTTTGTAGGTCGGTGATCGGTCCACTGAGCAAACGGTCCAGCAATGGTAAACCGATGGTTATTGGGCTTTTGTGGCACGACCCATTAGCACGGCCTACCCACATGCATGTTGGAGAGACTTTTCAATTCTTCAAAAGAGAAAAAATTAAAAAATTTAATTGATTTTACAAGGACTTATCGAGGAAAACTAATCTAATTTTTTCTCTCTAAAAAATCGACGTGCTTGTAATTTTTACCTAAGGCAAACAAATGAATAACTCGAAGAGAGTATTATCTAACCCTCTTTAAGGAATTAAAACTGGTAATTAACATGTTTCTTAAAGTGTCATATATATGTTTAGCGACTACTTAAACTTAATCAATATAAAAGATCCTTTTAATATACAGTACTCTTTACATGCCGATCAATAGTTATCTATCATTTTTTTTAGGAGATTTCATTCAGAAAAAACTCCGCTATTATAAGAGTTGATGCTAACTTAATTCCGATTTATCCATTCAATTATCTTTCTCCTAACCGGTTTTCCATACCAAAACATAAAAACACAAATAACACTCCTATATAATACGGTTTTACACGAGAAATTACACCGTACCACGGCGCAACGGGACCAAGCATACCTAGCATAAGTTATTAGCATAGCTAGGCTACAGTTAATAAGCTAGACACTCCACACTGAGGACAAATCAATGGCTACCCTGAATTTTGCTGAAAATCATTTATTATTGTAGATTTCAAATTGATTAATAAGAGGCTTTTAATTCATTCCTTGTACTTATATTAATAAAATTATAGAAATGTCAAACTCTAAAAGATTTTTAGTAGGGAGTTGTAATTAATTTGTGTAGTGGAGTACAAGTTTATACTTTATAAATTATAAATGAGTTAAATTCGTACGAGGCTACTTATATGTTGCACTTATTATGATCTACTATTTCGACGAGACAAATCAGACCACATTAGTTATTCATTAATAAATGTTGTTCATTTAGTTCACCAAATCTGTAGGTCGTATTCCGTATTAGATTAGGACAAAACAATAATAATAATTTCGTAATAATTTTGATTTCGGATATTTGATTTTAATCGGGTTTAATTTCTCGAGTCGGTTAGCTATTTTATTAGCATGATGACTTTCTATAGTAGTTTTGATGAGACAAACCTTACTAGGTCACTTTCATAGTTTATATAGTTTCATATAGCGATTTGATACGACAAATTGAACTGTATTTGTCACGATTAATCGAAGCTGTTCAATATAATTTACAAAATCATTAGTAAATTACTACCATGTAAAGTAATAATTTATCTATATAGTAAAATAATTATTCCCGTCTCAATCATATGTTTATCTTTGATTAAAATACTTCTCACAAATGTAAACAATGAATGAGACGGAGGGAATAAATGATTGGCAGATACTCGTAGTAGACTTGAGGATTTTCATGATTTCGAGCTGTTGTAATAATTGAAGATAACTAATTACTCGATTAATGATCATAGATTATGATAACCTGAAGACTTATATTCGAACTTAAGCTAAAATCTTAAGGACTGCATGCTTGAGAATAAAGTTCCGTTAATTATGACAGAAAATTTTACGTAGAATTCTGCCATGCATGAACAATAATCCACCATGAAACCAAGTGAAAAATAAATAAAGAAGAAGAAAAAAAATTAAAACTGAGAGAAGAAACACGGAATAAATACTCCTATAAAGAAACAATGCTTTTGATTAGAAGTTTTTTTTATGAATGATTTATAATTGAAGAGCGTCTTTCATTATATATATACGTAATTAAAAAGAATTCGCTCGATAACTATCTTTATAGGGAAAAATGACGAAAAAATATAAACGTCATGAAAATTGTATGATAAAAAAAATGCAGTTGGTCTTGCTTTAGACGGACCATTTTGGTCTGAAGCAATAAGACGGAATTTTGTAACCACTTTACAGTTAGATGTAATCACTATTGAAAACAAATTGATATAAGCCGTGGTTACATTTTATCAAAAAGTGGCAACATAATCCCGTCTTATTTTTCAGACGGAAATAGTCCATCTGAAATAAGAATTTGCGAAAAAAATGAATGTGACAAAGATAGTCCAAAATATTAAGAGAACGTGTAAATTGTTCGATAAACGACATGCCCGTTAACTTTATGATTAATTCTCTTGTAAGGGTGGCTTGTGGAAAAATAGTGTAAAACAAATTTTAATATATATAAATATGACCCATTTAATTAAAATTGTATACATCAATTTATATACTTGGTACGTACTTTGGTATGTAGCATTGAATTAGTGCATGTTAAGTCAGTTCGTTGTACAAAATTAAAATGCAAGCTTGAGGATATAGATGTATAGGTGAAGAGAAGGGAGACAGAACAAGGATTTAATGAGGAGAAATAAGTAGAAAATAGGTTGGTCGCATTTAACATAAACCGGTGGTGAGAGTGACCAAAAATAAAAGATATATATATATATATACATACATGAGACATTTAATAAATAATGAAATGGAAAGAAAAATATATAGGTGCATACAGAAATAATAGTACTAGTATGAGACTATGAGTATATAACAATGTGGAGTATGTGTACGTACCCAAATTATAATATGACACCGTGGTGTGATACGATCACATAAAAAGCGATCATTTTGTTGTATAAAGTGAATATCTTTTAGTATAATTACTCTGTATAAATTTTATAACGAATAATAAAGAAAGTAATATACAAATTGACGTGAGTCACTAACGGTGTATTAACTATATACACATGACAAAAGGGAGAAGAGTTTTATTGATAATGAGGAGTTTACAGAATTCCAGATTTCAATTCAAAAAGTTATGATATGTATAAACTATAAGGGTAAGATCGACTTAGAAAGTTTATATAGTACCTTGTAAGACCTAATACAAATAACTCGTCATAGTCGTTCGAAGCGGCGAGTAACATATACAAGGCACAAATCGAACGATAAAGCTACGGAGTATTACATTTCTAAGCGATTACGTTTGAATATAAAATGATCATTATTTATCGTAAAATGATCACCTTTTATCTGTCGCACCATGACGGTAACATACAATAAGTATTAGTGTAGTTATTATTACTATATGTTGTTGTTGAAGTAAGCGAGGCGTTTGAATGCACATCCTTAAATTCAGCATTTAAGTGAATTCAAGATGATCAGGAGTTAATGATGGCAGGTGCACTTACTTGCCAAGTTAACTCTCTTTCTCTTTCCCTCACCAAACTTGCTTTTATTATTTAGTCTCCAACTTCGGCCCTCTTCATTCCTATTTTAATTCTCTCATCGTCTCCCTCTCAGGGAGTCAGGGGAGTTATACGTAAAATAACGGAGATGTCAGCTAGATTAGTTGATAATTTGTTAATAGAATTATGATTATATATATTAGTAATTTGATATAGACATAGATGCATATGTTTCCGTTTATAATTGGTTTGTATCTGGGTTCCTTTATCGATCTTCATATGTACTCTCTTTGAATTGCCTTATACATCTTAGTAGTTAACTAATTATCGTGTAAGATCGTCTTATTACAGTGTGAGACAGTCTTATTCTAGATGGTATGCAAGCCTTACTATGGAAGTAGTACTTTTTGTGTTATACAAAAATTAGGGGGAGGTATATATAGGTATCCCAAAATTAAGTAAGAAAATAGATGCATATGTTTCCGTTTATAATTGGTTTGTATCTGGGTTCCTTTATCGATCTTCATATGTACTCTCTTTGAATTGCCTTATACATCTTAGTAATTATCGTGTAAGATCGTCTTATTACAGTGTGAGACAGTCTTATTCTAGAAGCTATGCAAGCCTTACTATGGAAGTAGTACTTTTTGTGTCTATATCATCTTGTTTAGTTTGAATATAAGCCAGGTATGTATGAACACTAAGACGGTAAAACTCTTGTTCTAACTTTTAATACTGCTGCATTCCCAAATATTCGAAGTCAAGACGACTAATTAAGCTTGTTGGAGAAGTAGTTAGGGATGATCATTAATCATCGATCTATTCATTTATGTAGAGGCCAGGGTTTGTTAGGCAAGTGGTTTAGGACCTTAAGAGAGTTAATGCTTAGTACTAATTCGGTTTAATAATGTCACAATAAGTTGCATATGTTCGCATCTTATTAGTTAGGGATTCAATTACTAGAGAACATGTTCTAAGCATTTGAAGAATCTACTTTACAAACTTCGATTCATGATATATATTCCATTCTTTGATTAATTCTAGGTGAACTTGGGTACTTTTAAAATAACACATATTATTTTGTGTGACGGTTTCGTTATGAACAATAAGAAGTGACTACTTTATGAGTCTAAAAATGATTATTTTTCAAAGTGATCAATATTAACGAAAAAATAAAATGGTCACATTTTGCAAAATTACACGGGATACAACCATCGGCTCGTATAACTACGATTATAATAAACTACGTTTCTTGCTTCTTAATTAATCACGTATTCACGTTCAACCTATTCAATTAATTTCTATTATTATTACTCCATCTAAGAGCATTCAACCAACATGCATGGGCGGGTGGTTAAGCAATTAATATAATTAAACATATAGGGATATTAATTAGTGTTAATTAGAGTATAATAAGAGAGTCTCAACCATTACTTTATTGTACTTAGGCCCTAGTTTTTCTGGTTTGATTTCAGCTCGACTTTATTCGGCTTAATTTAATTTAGTTTTATTCAGCTTTGTATAAGTCATATCTTCACAAAATCAAGTCTTACTTTAACTTCATTCACATCAAATTAGCTCTATTCAATTTAGTTGACTTCAATTTACCTCCATTTTATTCAGTTCAGCTCGTTTCAATCGAAAAGAACAAAGCCTTAGTATAAGTTTGTTTTAGTTAACACTAGAATAAGAACTCAACTTTCACATTTTTTCAAGGTCATAAAATTTGTTGCGTGGCTTTTACTCATTTATTTAATTTGATGATATTGCCCTAATTTCACATCAATTTTGTACAGTATAAATACGAGTAGTCTTCCTTCACTACTAACAAATTCTATACATTTAAACATAAGTACACAAAATTACCCTCTAATTTCAATTTTCACATACTTTCTCGTACTCTTTGTTACAATGTTTCTTGAATATCATCCTGATTCGTAACATGCAACTATTTTGAACGTCATAAACTAAAAAAACAATAGCAACAATTAACATAATATATCAATATATATATATCAAATTTTATGGTAATAGAAGTTAATAATTTCTTATTATTACTTGATCAATAATTTGTACATGCGATTATGCCACCCACGCACAAAATTAAATCTAAAACGAAAAACTATCAATAAACTTCTTTTGAATAGTATGCTTGTTTAGTTGTTTACAAAACTATGCATTGATGTGATAATATACATCATTATTCATTAGTACGTACGGAGAGAGTAATGTTATGGTGCATGAAAGTGAAAGAGATGATACGTCCAAGATTTTTGTACGTAAGAACAGATTATTAGGCCATTAGGGTTTCTACAATCAGAATAAATATATGCATGCAGTAGTGGAGTTAGGGAGCTCACAGTTTTAACAAGATTTTATTACATTTGCAATTACTCATTCGCATTTTCATATGTTGGTTTATATAGGCCGAACCGAAATCATTATGATATTAATTAATCCCGGTTATTATTTTTTTATTATGGCGAGTTTTCTGAACTACGGGTCTTTTTCCTCTGCAATGAAGACATAGAAAAAGAAACCTATTTATGATTAAATGTAACCATATTTTTTGATAAAAAGTTACCACAACAACTTTCTAGTAAATGTGAACGATTTAGCTATATCTTTAGCTGCAATATTTTGTCATTAATTATATAATGACAGACATTTTTTGATCATTTTAATTTCAGCTAGGAAAAGCCAGTCTGAAACGAGAATTTGCATATATACTACTATTTCTAACATCATTGTTTTTATTATGATCTCATTATTATTATCATGCAACTTGTTATATCTAAAGTGAAAATGGTTATAAGAATCAAAACTATAGGCATGTGATTATTGTGATGATGTTACACATAAAAGGAGAAGAATTGAAGCACGAAAATAAGTTGCAAGAGAAGAAAGGAAATGCAATTGGTGAGGGAGATCGGACAAAGATGGGTAAATGTAGTTGTTATTAAAAGCGAGGGTGTTGAGAATGAATTTAAAGTTTTTAAGATGCTCAGTATTTAAACTGTTTTTTATTCATAGGTCATGGGATATGGTTGCTGAATTAATATATAGCTGACGAGTATGTTGAGTCTTTTTTAAATGACCTACATTTACAAGTACGTCGTATAATTTTATTTTTTAGGTATATCGAATACATCATACGGAGTATTATTTATTACGGACTTATGGTACGCCTTAGCCATTAATTTATAGTTTTTAATTTATTTTGGTTACATTTAAATTAGTTACTTACACAAAAAAGATGTAGTTAATTTCATTGTTCTCCCTGATTGGGTGTACAACAATATGATATACTCGATATACCTAGATAATATTCCGTTTCCTGGTAGTCATTTTGATTGGTTTTCAAAATTACAATTATGAGAATTTTTTCTTAAAATTCATTCTAATTTAATATAATAAGTTATACTCCGTACTATTCATGTAAATGTATTACCGTATGTCTTTTAAACAATGTCAAACCATAAGGAAATTAATTAATATAAAAATTTCAATAGGCTGTTATTATATGACATACAACTGATATTATTGCTCGATTATAATCCTCATTTATACATCGGTATTACAAAATAATTACTGGTTTTAAGAGACACTGCAAATTTGACGATATAAAAAGTTAAATCAAACTTGAGATTATTTGGAAAGATTAAGCAAATAAAATAATGGTATATTTCAATTCTTTATGTGCCCCCAATTAGCACATGTTAGAAAAATCGATAATAAAAATGGAAAATGACTTAATATAGTAGTTTGTGCAACCCATTTAGGGAAGCTGCAAGTTACAATAAATAATGAATGAAAATAAAGAATGGATATTTATTTAAAAAGCATGAATGAATATTAAGTTGAAGGCATTGAAGAGACACTTGGATCTTCCAACTGTACAACAGTCCCTCTATTTAATGACATTACTCCTCTTTCGTCACCGCCTCTTATTTACTCTTCTTTTTTCTTGTATTCGACTTTATATACTTTTACTTTCATTCGCAAATCCATTCATTTTACGTTCATTTATATTTATATTATTCAATTCAATATGACGTGCATGCTTCCATGCACCCTTTACTTTACTGTTTTTCTATGACGTTATCAGCCGCAAAGTAAAGCAATCACCTTAATTTTAGATATGTAAAAGTCAAAATAAGTGATGAAAATTAAATATATATGGGTTTTTGTTTGAATTGTGAATCCGATATGGTCAAAACCCTTTTCGAAAGTGTACTCTATCGGTTTCAATCAATTGTTATCTTTGATTCAAAATCATTTTAAAACGGAATTACTTTTTCACATACGGACTTTACTTTTTCACATACAATTTTCCATTAACTTACCATATCATACCCTTTTCCTAAACCTAGACAAATTAACTCTTATACCTGCATTTTTGTCTAAAATTGAATCTAATTGTTTAAAAAACTTGAATAATAATTATAATTCTCCACTTCGTGATGAAATTGTGTTATATAGCAATTATATATAAGTTTTGTTAAAATTATTAGGTTTTATCTAAAAAAAAGTAATAAATATATTGAATATTTAATTTGAACTTTTCAGCCATTATCTAATTAGCAATGCTATAGATACAATTTTGAGTCTGGATTGTCAGTTCAAAACACTCGGCTACTGGCCTACTGGTTCAATTTTGATGAGTCTTGATTGTTAATGTTGTGAGCATTCTGTACAAATCAAATGCCTCAAACGAATCATCGATTTTTTTTATTGAATGTTGGTGTGCGGGGGAGGGGTGATGGAAAGGGAGGGGAAGTGCAAGGTAGGGGGCAGGCTGAGGTTGGACGGCAGGTGAATTCGGTCAGTATGAGGTTTGCCGGCGACAATATTGGCCGGAGGTGATGAATGGAGTAGGCGGTGGGTCGGGAGAAAAAAACAATTGGGTGAGGGGTAAAAATGACAAGGGTAATATAGTAAAAGACGTATGTAAAAGAGTAAAATCTGTATGTGAAAGAGCATGTCTCTTTTAAAAAAGTCGAATATATAGATAACCTATATTGGAATGGAGGTAGTAAAAGTCAAAATAAGTAATGAAATATATAACGGTTTTGGTGTGAATTGTGAATCCGATCTTCTCAAGTTTTCAAAACTCTTTTTGAACGTAAAAAATCTTCATAAAGATCGTAGTTCTGATGGACATGTTAAAATATACGAGTACAATAACACACGGGAAAAACTCTAGATAAAACAGTTTGACAAAATGTTATCTTGCGTCTAATTCACACTACTCATGCTAGCATATTAAACTTGATGTCGACTTTATTTAATAAAGTTGATCTCACGAAATCTTACCTAAAAACAAACGATTAACCAATTTAACCATAGTCGAGTGCCACCACACATAAACCACAAGTCCTGGTTGGACGGTCTAAAGTAAAACCTACCTGTTATCGACAAAAAACCGAGTCACATAAACCTACTAGATGATATATATATTCATATAAATAAAGTAGAAAAATACAAAGAGTGCACACGTTAGTTGACATGACCCAAATGGTGACCGCTATAGAGGCACCAGAATCAGGTGTGCAATTTAGTGAAGAGAGAGAGACGTCATTAATTAAGTTGGTCATTAATATTGGAATCCATCAATATTGACTACAAACCCCTTAAGTTGGTTAGAACTACACCATCATCCAAACCTATTATTATTATTATTATTATTATTAAAACAACTACTTCCTCTCCTAAAATGCAGTAAATATTTTAACCTAAAAACTTAGTTAAGCATGCCTAAATTGTGGGCCATTTTAAAATCCACCTTTAAATCTGCCCTATTAGATTCTTCCTTGCACTTATTTGTGCTTACAACACTCTCCTATTAAAATATACTCTTTTTTTTTAATATATTTTCTACCTATATATATAAGCACAAAACTTAAACATTTACTTCACAACTTGATCATCACTATTCATACAACAAGAAAAATAATGGTTTCATTTCAAACTCCTTTTCTTCAACTAAATCAAAGAAAGATCCTTCTTGAAATGGATAGTAACTCAAAGAAAAGAAAATGGGATGACGACGTTGGAGTTGGAGCCGAGGAGGTGCTCCCTTTCAAGCAATGGATGAAGCCAACGGCCAAAACATTTTCCGATATTGAACTTCATCTTGAGACACCGTTGCCATCTGAGTGGCAACGGTGTCTTGATATTCAGGTAAGGTTAAATTTTCAGCTCTGTAAAATTTCATATATACATTATCTGCACAAATTGTTACATGAGATGGTTTTGTGATAGTAGGAGTATTTTCGACGGAATTTCTCTAAAATTCTACTTTTTTACATGCAGTCAGGAGAAATACATTTCTACAACACCAGAACACAAAAAAGAACAGTGAGAGATCCAAGGGAAAGCCTAGAGCCAGAGCCAGAGCCGTCAAGTCCTCGGGAATGTTACATGAGCTTAGACCTTGAGCTTAACTTGCCTTGTGGATCACTCAACCGTAAATACTCACCTAAAAATTCAGAAGAAATACCTGATATGATGAAGAAGAAGAAACCCTGCAACTCATCCCCAAGAATGTCGGGTCTGTCAACTGGTCTTTTTGAGAGTCTGGCCAGTACAGTCGAAAAGAAGAGTTCTTCGGACAGTGAGAAAGATGATCAGACGGCAGAGATGGTGGCGACCGCTTGCATGAAGTGTCACATGCTGGTGATGCTTCAAAAGTCATCACCAACATGTCCCAACTGCAAGTTTGTTCATCCTCCATACCAGACACCTTCAGACCTGTTTAAGCCGAAACTTAGCCTTTCCTGCTAGTCAATTCTTCATTTAAAGGTAATAACATCAAATGAAACAAACAATCATGCCATTTCTAAAGCTTACAATGGTATGTAATTAGGTAAAAATAGTCTTATCACTACTCTGTTTACGCAAAGCCGAAAAAACCCATATATATAAGAGATCATTAGTAAGAGTCCATGTGATGAACTCGTCAAGTGATCACTACTTCCAATCTTCTACTATATTAGTTAGTTAATTATCATGATTTGGAAAAAAAATGAGGATATTAAGTGTAAATATGGAACGTATTATGTAAGAATTAGCTAAAATAGTAGTTTGAGGAGCATCTTCAGTTCTCCGCTACCATGTTATCATAAGCCATAACCGATAAGAAAATTGGAAATGTAAAAGTGAGAATAAGATTTCACATATAAAAACGCAGAATCAACTGGCTAAGTGCACAGTAATGTGGTACACCGGCTACCTAAGAGCTTTTCACGATGGGCTACCGAAGTCTTTAAATTATGTCTTTTGCGACTTTATGATCATTCAACACAAGTAGTTTAGAAGAAGTCGACCACAATGGTTTCTTGTCCAAAAAGGGAAAGGTTAATCTAACACCTATAAATATTCCCAACTCCCACCTAGCTAACATACATAACACTAGATGATCAACAGAACATGCCAGAAACCCAATGCAGAGGAGTAGATGCTTATTTACATGTTCCTCTTCAAAGCGAACAACAGGAAATGTTGTAGCTCGAAAACCATCCACAAATGGGTTCATTGACGATCAACCAATCGTGATGTATATAAGGATTTCCTAACCTTAAGCAGTGCTGGATAAATTTCAACGCTTAATGACGGGTTATTTAGAGTAATAATCTGGCCAAAGGCTATCAATTTGTTACAGGATATTAAAACACGCTAATGATGATCATCATATCATAATCCTACCTAAAAGAAAACTCCGCTCTAAGAGGAGTTAACAACAAAGTCTTAATCCCAAAATGACTAGTATCGGATAACATTAATTGTCTTATGGAACCACTACGGTGTAGTGGAAGACCACGGAAATAAGTACAGAGGAAACAGAGAAAAAATTTATAAGAAAAAAACGAGTAAAATCCTCTTAAATCTATGGGGCATATCATTACAATAAATTCATCTTCCACAACAGTTTTAAACAACCATTTACACAACAACAACTTAGATTGCGCGGTAACATTTCCCCTTAAATCAATTGGATATATGCGCGTATCACTACGATAAATTCATTTTCCCTTGTCTTTGATCCTATAAGTTATATATCCGTCAAATTCATTAACCTTTTGGACAATAATCTTAAACAACGAAAAGACGTGATATTTGGCAATCGTAGCATCAAGGTGATCACCCCTTCTCTACCTCTAATACCACTCACTTAGAACATCTCTACTCTCATCAATCAACAAAATTAATATGTGTCTTCTTAACTAAAATATTTAATTGCCATTGAACATGATATAATAATAAGATCAACATTTATCATTACCTCTAGCATGACTCTTTTGGTCGATATTTTCACACATTTAACTCTCTAATATTTCACGATTTCTCAACTCTTATGGAAGTGTTATTGTAATATTGTTCATGTTTTTTTCCCTCTTCTTTCATATCTAACCATACAAAAAGGTGTTGATTTACTTTTGAATTTTGGGTATCAATGTGCATTTATCTTGCCTCTCTTCTAGCACATTTATATTTCTCATAAATTTCATGGATACTACATTTAACAATAACTTGTAGCATCCTTACTAGTCCTTTATTGCTTTCCTCATACGTTCCACATGATAGCTTTCTGTCTTTACAATCTCTTATTTCTTCCTTCACCTTTTCCTTTCCTCTAAAATATTTCCTTCTATGGGGTTGGTACGTTCAGTAGTGACCGTCTTAGCCCAAACGATTTATTTTTTCTACCTATAAAATTTCCATCAATTAATGGTGCAATTTATTTGGGGACTTTGTTACTTTTATTATCTCTAACCTCAAAAATATGGAGTGTTGTTCGTCATGTAAACATTCCTTACTAAAAATAACCTCGTGTATTAGTATTACCTTCAGTCCTTCACTCCTACACAATCAAAGACTGATATACAAAGTCATAAGCCAAAACAATCAATGGTATAATTATCTTCTTCATCCTTCCAATTAAACCACAACTTGCACAAATACAAACTAAATTGTGACGACTTCTACACAAGTCGTCACAAGATTACCACAACTCTCCTCCTTAGTCCTTCATACGAGATGGAGGACAACAACGGGTAATATAAAGATGTTGGACAGATGGAGATCTCGTCACAAACTCACAACACACAACCACATTTACATAAACAACAATATATAAGAAAACAGATAATAATAAAATTAGTTTGAACAAAATGAAGGGGAAAGAGATGGGAAAAAAGGACAGTTCTCATAATGGCTAGGTCACTGGTTCACTGCCAGGTAGGACTAAGTTCATTTACTATTGGATACGCATACAAGGCTTTCCTTTATAGTCAAGTATAGTTATTTAATGATCCCAAACAAATACTGAGTTTGTACTGTATTCACCAGATACAAAATTTATAGTAAATTGCAATTGCATTGATATCCCGATGCGCATACTACGGTGAATGCTGACCTCAATCATTTTCAAAATTAGTGTTTTAGTTTCAATAATCTAGGCATCCCTATATACAATCTTGTTTTAGTTTTATTTGCTGAAAAATGAACAAAATTCTGTTCAAAAGTGCTTATACTTTATCCTACTTGAGATACAATCTATGGTAGTGTTTCAAGCATTGGTTAGTATTCTAGATAAAAGTTACGATTTTGAAAATGAACGTTGATGTTTTAAAGAGTGACGGTTTTGAATTGTACCCAAAATGTGATCGAGTTCTGTTGACTTATGAAATCAAAGTTATCAACCGACCCAAAAGTTTACCAAATATCTCTCCATAGAATAAGATCATCACTTGAATGATATTCCACTTAAGCAACTAATAACACTCCTGATGAGTAGCAGAGTAAGCTTATAAATCCAACATGAGTTATGGTCCAAAACCCAACGACGCACCAAATTACGCACACCCCTCAGGAACATAGCTATAACCTGATTCCTCTATGAATTTCCCAATTATCTCAAAGCCCTCAGACACACAAACACAATATTATTGTTCATTAGTTCTATATTACAGATCTTTTTGAAAAACAGTCTTGTATGGGCACACTAGCATACACTAGAGCTGACACCGACAACAAATGACTAGCAGAATCACGGCGTAGCACATCATAATCTACAATTTCAAATTGTGGCTTATGTCAAGGGGTGACAAAAAATGAGAAGCTTTAGCATTTAGTTGTCAATTCAATTGAGAGGAAAATAACTGCCAAGGGAATCATTGCCTGAGGTAAGCCTATAACCCACAAAGAGAGCAAGTATCAATTTGGTCAATCGGTGACTAAATAGTAAATACTCTAGTTCCAAAGCACCCAGCTGTATTCCCAATTTAATCGCATGTGTAGCCTCTCACGTGTTGCTTTTCGTTAACCCTCACATAATCGTTATAGCATTTAGATCAAACCACTACATTCCTTAAGGAGGTAATAGGAAAGGGTGGCACCACAGACACAATACGAATTATCCTTACTCTGTAATCTCTGTATTACAACAATCTATCATACTGAAGTTAAAAAGCTCATCAGTTTATCAATTGCAGATTAAGTTGTGACTAGACAGCACAGCAAACATTGTTTCATTAGAAATAAAATAATGATTAGAGCCTTTGACAGGGGGAAAATGATGCTAATGTTCATACAGCCACCATGCAATCTTTAACCACGAGTCCAAGTGTTATTGCAAATTTAACTATATGTTAACTATATGAAAACTGGTAGCATGATCACACATTCACGTATACCAGATTACCAGTATGTACATTATTGAAGGCATAAAGTTGAGGAGCAGCACCTCATCGAATGAATGGTCTTGTAATCTTAAACATTGCCATGAGAGCAATATGGTCTGAAGAGCATATAGGTGAAGGAAGTATCCCACCCACACTAGCAAGGTCCGGAAGCTCCAGAACGCCAGTAACTTCCAAGCTATCCACTGCATAAAAATTTAAATGATTAGTAAGAGTAATGAAGTTTTCAATCACAGATAAGTAAAAAGCAAAAGCCTCGAAAACATATTGGAAATTGGAACACAATGATGTCTACAACAAAATGCAGTGCAAGGTGATGTGGGTTCTTGGTCAAGATATAAAAAAAGTGTGGCTAGATTAATTCAAGACACAGTTTTAAGCTATGAATTCAAAAACAATGGTAAAGGGCTTCCAACAGATTATTAAAAAGCCTGCAATTAGTAATTTCATTGACCAGTCTGTGCCCCACCGGCACTTTGTAACTTGGGAGCAGCACGTAGAAGCAAGGTTCCCTAACCTAAACAATTCGAAACATCTGTTTCAAAATGAAGATAAAGAGACAGGAGGGGGATCATTGCCAGAGAGAACATCATGGTTTTGGCTAGAGTACGACGACGACATTACCCCACCCTTGTGTCTCAAGTACTCCCTCAAATTGCCGATCGCGGAGTAAGGGAAAGTCGGATGTACACATCCTTCTCCTTGTGTAAGCAATGCAGAGAGGTTGTTACTAAATGACACAAAGTGAAAAATTGAGTCGAGAATCGCATCAAAAGACTGCTACTAGGGACAGTCAGTTTAATGACTCATTTCATAACCAAAAAATGATGAATTATCGACTCCAATTTAAATGATAATAGCGAAATAAAATAAATGGATGAAAAAGTAATGCAATATATGCCATATGGGTGAATACCTGTGTAGAAAATATAATCTAAGGTTCTTTGCCAATGAGGCGGAAAACTGGTAAATGAAGGCTCCCCTGTACTCCCATGAGTCCCATCCCTCTTGCTATTTTGTCGTTTTGAATTTTTGATAGGCTTGACAGCTTCTGGGTATGCACAAGGCTCTCCTATACTGCAATTTCTCTTGTTTTTACTCTGTCTTTTTGAATGTTTGATAGGCTTGACAACCGTATATGCACTTGCCTATTAAGTATCCCAGTCAATATAGTAATTAATCAGAAGCAGCTGAAGATGAGTGAACCCGCACTTGCTAGGCTGCCAATATAAGTTTTGTGTCTATAAATAATCATTAGTTAGTATACAAACACAAGTTTTTTAGTTACCAGATTCATTGAATGACGAAGTTTGAGGTGCGGTTTTATAAGATCTATTGCGGCGTCTCCAGATACAGGAGTCACCTCACCTTTTGCTAGAAGAATATACGGGTCACTGAAAAAACAAATGTCATCTTTAGATAACAAGCCCGTTAACAAAAAAAATTACAGCCAATACAGCTAAGAGATATGGATCGCCAATCAGTTTCTGTTGAAGGAGTTGAAAGTATGGTGGAGACTCAAAAACAGGCCTGGAAACTGGTTAGAAGTTAGAACAACATTGCATATATCTAAGCCTCGAGAGACCCAACCAAATTCGGAAATAAAGAGGGAATGAGAATAGCAACACCAAACTAAGTACGTGAATGTCTTACATGACATAGCCACCTAGCCACCCACTTTACAACATACAAAACCAAGGTTTATCATCATTAAGTCAATAACCATTAACCAGTTATATTAGCCGAAGTATGAGTAAGCATGTTACCCTTTTAATTTTAATTATATTAGCCGAATTATGAGCAGCAGGAAACTTATCATAAATTAATATTATAATATGTCATTGACGTGAAGGACAGCAAAGATGAAATTACAAACTACAAGTCCACACTACCCAGTTATAATTTTGAGAGTTAATTGCAAAATTTTATGCCTAACCTTCCAGGAAGAGAGTTAATATCGCCACAGATGAAGAGAGGCATTCTTGGATCTATCATAGCTGTCTTCTCAATCTCATTAAGAAGATCTGAAACCTTGAAAACAGACACGGGTCAGGCTTTTTAATTCCACATCATTTAAATTTCAAGGAGATGCTCTCAAGTACCTGGAGCAACTTTACATCTGGAGAGCCCTTGCTAGCAAATATGTGAGTGTTAACCTGCATTTTAAGGAATGAATCTGTTACAACAGCAAGAAACAGGACAGATAACATGAATTAATAAGCAAACTAATATCAAAGAGCAGTTTATAAATCAAAATCAAGTTGAAGCAGAAACTACAGACACTATGTAGAGCTACGTGTCCAGAAAAAAACTATTTTTAATTGCAATGACTAAGAAGCAATGGAAATTCAGACAGTACCACACATAATCTAGAGCAAGGAGTATGTGAAGTGGCATTTTCGACCATCTCCAGTATGACTACAAGAGCTACATTATCCTGCATGTGCAAAATTTTCCAACTTTATGACCAATGAAAGTGCAGCTTACTTAAAACAAGAAATCAATGCTTTTGAAAACCGAGTTAAAAATAAAAGATTCTAACCTTGATCAGTCGGACTCCAGCTTGATCCCTCTGACTTCGTTCCAGTTTACCTATCAGCGACAATGCCGTCTTACTGAACTCAAGCTACAGAAATACAATTATTAATGTACAGAAGATGTAATAGCAATTAGATGTCTTAATGTTCCTAAGAAGAAAGAATCAGTAACCTCATAGGAAATGACTTCCTTGAAGATGTCGCCACGGAAAAAAATGGCACAACCATCAATGGTGTAACCACTACCTGTGTACACCTGTGAGAATTGCTACATAAACATGAGAATAGAGGAAGTAGGACCAAAAAAACTGTTGAGATGCAGTAAAAGCATAGGCTCACCCAAGTAAAAATAAATTCAGCAATACTAAGAAAGATATAGTGAAACCGAAGTTCCACGAGAATCGGACAATCCTTGCAAACTTGACCATAATATATTGATAAAACAAAGACACCGCATATTAATGATCACAGCAATTTAATCGCATGATTCCAATAACAATCATTGAAAATGAAGAAAAAACAAACACGGTAAAAAATAAATTAAAAATAATCATAGGCAAATTATTTGAACATGCCTCTTTGGTTTTTTTCTTGTAGGCTGCTAAGTAACCATATTTTGCAAGCTCGGGTTTAAAGAAATTCTCAAAATGGTCACTTTGAACCTGTACCAATGATTAAATAGCAAATGACTTAAAACAAGCTCCATAGAGGGGAACACTCAATCTTAAGAAATTAAGATAAATGTGTGAAACACTATACGAAAGCCTTAACCGTCATTACCTCTTGAAGACACACAATATCTGCATCGTATTGTAGAATCTCATGAAGCAAATTTTCCCGGCGATACTCCCAATTTAGAGCCCACTGAGAGCAGTAGAAGTATTTCTCTGGATATAGATAGATATCAGACAAAATGTTGTAACTAAGAACCTTAAAATTTCCAGGTTCAGAGAATTCCTTAGTATGGGGAATCAGACAGCGACGTAGTAAATGTAGCCTCTGAATGCGTGGTTCGGTTACTGTAACATCTTTTGCATAAAATGCATCTTGTGAATGGTGTCGACTTGCTGGACCCAATTTGAAACTGAAGCCCACATTGGCCAATAATGGTACAAAAACATTTGCAGAAGCCATACTACTGTTCCACTTTCTGCACTTCGGAATAACCACTTCAATCCTCTCGTCAAACCATGAAACCCACTCAAAAGAATGATTAGTGTTATCATGGAAGCGCTTATCTGACGGATTTTCGACACAAGATATACGATGTTCCGTACCTACATAGTTATGCTGACTACAAGATGTGGCACTGCCAGGGGTAAACTCAGTGCCTCTATCATGAAACCTGTCAGAGCGACTTGCATCTATAAGAACAAAAATTCACTAAGATTGATACAAAAGAGCTGTTTCAAATTTGAAAATTACTTAGGTACATCGCGTTTCACGTGTCCGGTACTCGGACTGAGTCGGACACTCCGACACAGTCACACAACACGACACTTCCACACTTCATTTTAGACCAAACACTTGAAAATTACGCACAAAGTAACGTATCCAGCACTCCACCACCGTGTCATTCTCACCTAGTTGGAATAACATAGATTACACCAGGTGTGCCACATCATGGTACATCACAACCTATCAAAAGTCTCGTTTTTATTCTACTTAAATTGTATAAGTTCTATATGGAAAATGTTATCATTTCCAGAACAACCATATCAGAGGCTCTTTTTTCCGTGTCATAATTCTTGTTGATGAAAGTGCATAATTCTTGTCCACTTGATGTATGGATGACGTGGTACACCCAATATTTTTTCTTCAGCATTCGTTCCAGACTGTTTCCGACAAATGCTGGTAAAGTGTAAACCCCAAATTACATCATACTCCGTATGTTTCTACACCATAACATACACTCACCCGAGTTGGACTAACTTAGGTGTACCCCTCACGGTACAGTACATCCAAACCGATCAAAAGTCTCATTTTTTATTCTACTTAAATTCTGCCTAGTTATTTTAATTTATCGAAAATGCTCTGTTCCAAAATTCTTATTGTTTACGATGATGTGGTACACGGTACACCTCGTATACCCAAGAATCTCTTATACTCGTATCTATTAAGCATTCGTTCCGACTTTCGACGAGTGCTGGGTAAATTATAAATTACATCATTCCACTGCATACCCTGATACCCAATTTACAATTTCAGTCAAATATTGTCACTTTTATCAACAATATCAGCTAATAATAGATTAACAGGTCCAATTACAGTTAAAAAGAGCTTCTAACAACTAAATTCACAGCTAAAACGCTCAAAATTCCTTGCTAAAAACATAAAAGAATTGAAATAACAAACTACTACAAAATTAGGGAAAAGAAAAACAAACCGATGAAAGAAAAGAGCATGTTTGGGAAGATCAGAAGGGGAAGAATTAGGTATAGGAATGATTTCACAGCAGATTTCTTGCTCCAAGTTCATGATTTTTTTGGGGGGAAATTAGGTTAATAGCAGAAAAGAGGGGTAAATATATTGAAGAAATTGGACTAATTCAATGGAGAAAATTCGACGGTTTCGTGAAGTAATTAGAGACATTTGGAAATTAGGGATTTTTAGGGATGATTTTGTAAGGAAATTTAGAGGAAAGTGTAAACTGTTTATGCTGGAATTATTTAGGTTTATTGGCGGGCAAGTGGTGAAAAATTAAGAATATGGAATTGTCTTTTGTATAGGAGACTTAGCAACCTATATTTAGACTAGGCAAGTTATTTGATTACAAAATTGCAAACGTCACGACAGTTTTGTTTAATGCTACTAAAATGCAAGTTATATGTAACGGTATTTTACTATTTACACCCTCGCAACTTGAATGTCATTAGTTATTAGTAGTTGTGTTATCATCATCCTTAATTAAAGGTGGACTAAGTGAATGCACGTCGAATTTTAAGTAGATGTTTAGTGAATAACTTTATTCATAACATATAATATATCTCGCCACTGTATTGGTTGTGTATTTGTCTAGACGATTTTACATAATAGAGTGTGCTATAACCATTTATCTAAAACAGATACAGTCTACACACATAAATACGATATTCAGAAATAACAAAACTTGACGGATTTTTGTATCGTTGTACTAATTAGCGACATTTGATTAGGGACTGTTAGGGATGAGTTTCAAGGGAATGATAACGAAAGTGTAAATTGGCAATGCTGGAATTGTCTAGTTTTATTGGCACACAAGTGAATATAAATATAATTTGTAAAAAAAATTGATGTATTTTTTTGGTTGAAGCATTGAGCAAGACTTAGTAAACCGATCATCCAATCTTGGTCCAAGTCATTCAGTTTGTACTTATTTCAAGAGGATCGAATCTGTTATCAGTTTTTGGTATTTATTACTAAAATTAGTCCGTGATAATGGTTATAGTATGCAACGATAAACATTCGAATTGGATTACACACGACAATTAACATCTTGGTCCCAAGTCAAACAAATTGTTAATTTAATACGGAGTACGAAGGTGTTGTACTCCTTACACGACCATCTTATCCAAGAATTTGTAATCGCAATTCGTGGTTCCGACTCGATTAACATTAAACTCACGCTAACCAAAAGTCCAAAACACACACTCCCGGGACTCTATTAAAGCCCGTATTACATCAAAATGATCATATTCTGCTTCTTTCAAATCGTTAGATTTTTTCCCGCGCACCTCACAATTTTCAAACCACTATTTTCATCCCACAGACGAACAGAGCGAGGGAAGCGAAGCTAGAGAAAGCTATGGAGAAAGACGACACGAAATCTCTCGCCGCTGTTCGTTGCGCAAAAGCTGCAATGCTTCTCCACTCAATCAAAACTCGCCGTGAACAACAGGTAATTCATACGCTTCTCCTTTTTCTCTAATTTCTCAGAATTTTGCAGAAAATAGAAGAACGACTTTCTGATGTGTGAAGTGATGATCAATTGAAGGAGAAGGAGATGAAAAATCGTGCGATTGAAGAATTGAAGATGGAGCTTGTGAAGGAGCGTTTCAAGAGGAGGAATCTTAAGGCTTGTAATTTGGTCGAGTTTTCGCTGTTGATGGTCTTACTGTTTGCGATCTTCACTATCGTTTTCTTGAATTTCTGGGAGGTCATTTGATGATTCATGGCGTTGTACTTCAGTAGTTCAGTGACTAGTCGAAGATACTGCTACTAGGATGTTAATTGTGTCGGTTTTTGGATTTGAAATGTTATCGAGTTAAATCGAGTGTTTGATTTCTGATGGTTTAATGAATGTAATTTGATTTCTAGACTTCTCCAGTTCCCTGAGAAGCGTAAGTACTGTAAGAATGATTGATGTTTAGTAGCTAGTAGCTACTACTGCTAATTGGTACGGAATACAAGTTTTGTTTTTTTGTAGTTTGCTTGTATATCTTCGTCACATTATTCGCATCCAGCGCTTCTCGCGCACAAAAATAAACTCTAAAACAGTGGAATATCCGGTGATTAGTCTGATTGCTTGATTTGTATTGTTCTTGTAAGACTTTCTTGAGTTTACACAATCGAAAAAAGGAAAAGCACAAAAACAATAATTTAACGTTTTTATCGATTGGTTCAGCAGGTTAAAACGTGAAAAACTCGACATGTTTTTAGGTTCAACACATAATAGAATCATTGAGCATTTGAGCCTTTGGTTATGTTAATTTGAGTCGAAGTTAACATTTCTAAATGGATGCTAAACTAAGTGTCTCTTTAGATGCTTAGATTCACACAGGTGCAAAATTTGACTTAATCATTTGAATGTCAAGAAATGAACAGCATGTTTATACACAACGTGAACTGTAACTCAGCTTTATACGTAGCAGTAAAATCAAGAGAAACAATCAACAGAATATTGTTTCCGTCAGCTGACAAAGGATTTCATATGGACATTAATCAGAATTTGCAGCTACAGAAGATCTTAGGCCGATCTTATATGAACACACGTCCTGAATGGCTGGCTGCACCAACTACATAACGGCGGGCTGTTCTTCATGTATCTGAGATGCATAATGTCATTCCTCATTCCTCTGTGTTCCTCTAAGCACACAACTACGCCAGCTGAAGCCATCTAAGGCGCATTTCTTATGATGAGGGAGTTCCTGGACATATTAGTCAATTACAGTTATATTTTTCCGTGTTTTAACCTATTCCCAAAATGCACATTAGCACATATCATACTTCCAAGAGGTCATTGTCAAATTGCATTACAGCAATAAAAATAAACAGTAACATATTGGAGAAGGTAGCGAATTGATGGTTAACCTTTAGTCAAAAGCATACGGATCGTCTCCATCTGCATATGGATTCAGAGACCCTTCAGAGAACAAATCTCCTAAGTTGTTAGGCTGACTGTAAACCGTTTTCTTGGTTCTCTGCATACAGAATAAAAGTCAGCAACTTGTTTTTGATAGCATAATATGTGGGCCTGTAACAGAATGATACATGCAAACTATTTTTCCGTGTGTTCATGTTACCTTGATAGAGCTTCTTGGAGTGTTGGCTTTTGGAGTAGTCACCTTCTTGTGTTTCTTTGGATCCTAAGCCGACATCAAATTCAATATCACTTCTTTTCCAAAACAAGTCTTTGTGTTACTGATATATTGACTAGAGGTATGTACATACCGCAAACATGACAGTACTCTTAGTTTTTCTACGCTTGGTGACAGTTCCTCCATTAGTTGTTTCCACTTCATACTCGCGATGAGTTACCTGTGCGTGGCAGATATATCAGCCAGTCAATATAAGGGTGTGGGCCAAAAAATCGAACTTTTAAAGTAAAAAGGTCAAACTATCTAAGAAACACCAAAGCAACTCTGCACCAAATTCTGAAGGTGATTTTTTAAAGAATAGCCTCACAAACACATCTTCTCTGCAAATGGGAGTTCACATATATGAAATCATCTCACCTTCCTTCCATGCTTAGATATCTCCATTATGTTTCCGGAGCTTGCTTTCTCCACTTTCTGTAGTAAGCTTGATACGGGAGACTGAACTGTATCTTGATAGGGCAATTCCTAGGGATACAAACACGGTCAACCACAAACATGGTAAATCTCAAGCCTCAGTCACATAGCACATCTCTTTTATATCCCACTGCCAGAATTAGCACATCTCTTACCTGAGTGTGCTTCACTTTTTTCATATCACTCGGTTCTTTCACTCTCTTTGACGTAATCGAGTACTCCTGAGAAAACAAAAGTGACAGCTGTTTAGTTCATATGGACTATCCGCCATACAATTAATTAGCAGGCATCATATCCCCTGCAAATATGATACTGCACTCCATATTAGAGCACGGCAAACCATTTTGCAGCATTTGTAGGAAAATCTCCAATTATAGATTCAGGCGTACAGAGTAACGGGAAAGGTTCACACATCATAAGCTCTCAAGCTCACACAAGAAGAAAGTTAAAGATTCGGGTAAACCTTCTTTGAGTTTTCTTCTTGTTCCTCTTGGGGCTTGTCGCTCATCACTTTCCACTGTAGTTGCAACAAAGCTCTTTGCCTCTCTTCCTGTGAATTGAGGAGGTCACTCTTCACAGTCAGCGTGGACATAATAATTCTAGCCACAGAAAATAGAAGTGACGTAAACCCACTTTTGATTTCTGAAGATCCAGTTCTTGCTGGAGTTGTCTGCATTCATCTTCATGCTTCAACCTTAACGCTCGTAACTGAGCTTCATGCTCATCCCTTAGTTTCATCATTTTCTGAAAGTTTTAGCTGGTTAGAAACAGGACTGTCCTTCAATGAGAATATGATGCTCATCAGCTCATGTGCCTAGAAGTGAAGCCTACTCACCTCTCTCGAATCATTCTCAGCTTGGCGATTGATGCGTTTCAGTTCTTCAAGGTGGTCAGCTTCAAGAATTGATTCTTTCTTTTCATGCTCCTTTCGCAGGCGCTCAATCTAGACAAAAACAGGATACATATGAGTTAGGAATTTAATACTCAACCGCATTTATTTAAGCCACATATGGCCTAATAACTCAAAGACCATATCGGTGTCAACATATACGAATATGTTTTCCAAACCAAGCACATATTGATATGACAGTGTACAGACAATCCAAGAAATTTACGGTCAAGTGAGTGACAAATTCTAGCTTGTATGCACAGTGGCTATACCAATGCTGATCTATTTTGTTAGAGCATACCACAGCACTGTGCTCTTCTTGGATGCGAGATAGGTTTTGTTTTGATTCTTCTTTGCACTCATTGAGTCTTGATTCACACATTCTTTGCATCTCTTCAACAGTCTTGTCCGCCTAAAGGTATCAACAAGGATCATCATGTCTCGTCTTTACCAACTAACATAAAAGCATTTGCAGACAATAATGGAGCATTAATACAATCTCAATTAAATCAGAATAGACATCCAACCTTTTCTTTCTCAAGGTTAACAATCTCCTGCTTTTCGACCTCGTACTTCTTTCTAATGTCATTAATAGCCTGTTTGGAAGTGAAAAAAAGCGTCGAGTTGAAGCACATATATGCTTTAACAAACATCATATGCAATGTAGACTACGGTCTAATAAATGACCTGATCGTTCCTGTGAGAGATCTCCTTCAAATGCCTTGATAGCTCTGATTGTTTATTGTCGAGCATAGTATCATACTGCTTCTTCGCCTCCTTTAGCTTGCACTCTAAAGCGACCAATTGTGCTTGAATCTACCGTGACACTTCAAATGAGTTTTGAGCAAATCAAAGGTTCATATATAGTTACGGTGACAAGTATTCTTAATCAAACTATTTTAGAACCTCATCTTTCTCATCTTCCAACCGCTTCTCTTTTTCCATGGCTTGCAATATTAGCTGTTGTTTTTCTTCTATGGCTGCATCAAGCTTGCTCACTTGCGTCTCCAGAGATTGTACTTGTTGATTGAGTTTCAAAACATCCTTCTGAAATCCGTCAACTTCTTCCTCTTTCTTCTGCACATCTGCCAGAAGCTTCTCTGCATTCTCTTTCTTTTCACACTCCAGCTCTGACAACTTCAGCAACAACTCGTTCTGCAGGTCCAAATAAAAAGTTCAGGATGTGACTTATGATTCTAGTAATTGGAGCAGACAATAATATTCAAGTTAAGAAGCTTTTAAACCTTCTCATTTGACGCCACTTTTAAGCTCTCGGAAAGATTACCAACTTGCGCTTCCAAATGAGCAGCCAGTTTTTCTGCTTCAGTTTTCTTAGACGCAAGAGCCTCTACTTCAGACAGTAGTGTCCTAATTCTCTCTTCTGTTACGCGGCATTCCTCAGCATGTTGCACCATCACAGACTCCTGGGCACTGTGAAGTGCATTGACCTTGTCATTCAGCCCTTGGTTGACTACATGAAGTTCATCCTTCTCCGACTTAATGTGCACGTGCTGATGGTGAAGCAGATCGTACTGCTTCTGAGCACGCTGCACAATGAGATTTTTCTCTTGCTCAGCTATCTTAGAACAGGAATCATAGACGGAACAGAGCTGAGAAATCTTGTGCGAAACAGCCAGACTTTGCTGGTCTAGTTCCGACAATTTTGCAGCGAAAGCGTTAACAACTTCTTTCAGATTTTGAGTCTCTTCCAGGGATGCCGCCAGTTTCTTGGTAAACTCGTCGTTGCTAAATTGTAGATCAATTTTCTCCCTCTCCAAATTTTCAAGAGAAACTCTCATCTGCGAAAGGTCCTCTTCTTTCAATTTTAGCTCCATACTTGCGTCGTCCAATTTAGACTTCAAACTCTCACCAGCCAATCTGGTAGTAGTCACATCTTCCTCAAGACTCTTAATCAAAGCATCTGCATGCAACACAGTTCGCATAAAACCTCAGGCATATATGAGCAATCTGATACATTGCCTATTGAGAAAAATATCCTAATCCATCCAGGAAACAAACTAATGATGTTCCTACAAGCATAAGTTAAGACGTATACGTGAGCAAATAGCTAAACACCGAATAAAACATGCCTTGTTGACAATTACTAGTCAATGATTGAACTTCTACTTAAAATATCAATTATCATGCACAAACCAACAGGATCTTATAAATGCTCAACTATCAGATAAACGAAGAATTGCACGCCGGATAGCCTCTACGAGATTCAAACTCTAGAACGTAGACAACATGCTAAAAGTTATCAAAACCATACCAAGGGAATTTATCAGATTCTGCTAACAGCATTTCAGGTGTACTCTGATACCTAATTACAAATGACTAAATGATGCAAGTCCTGCCATAACTTTGCATTGAAAACATCGTTCAACAGCAAGCTATCGAGGGGCTGATTATTGCTCCCTAGTGATACATCATCCAACTGTTTAGGCTAACAAGACAGATACTAATAAACTGTCTAGCAAATGAACAAAGGTTTTCATGTCAATAAACATTTCAGCATTACTACGGAGTACGGATCACACTTCCATGAATTAGTGCCATGTTAACAGCAAGCTATACACACACAAATGATGTATATAATCACACAGATAATGTTTTGCACACATCATATACAATGATACCAACAAAACAAATCAGAATCGAGATAGACGACCTTTCTCCTCCATAAATCTGAGATTTTTCAACTTCTCGCCCTCAAAAGCTACCTCTTGCTCCTGTTTCTGCACCGTCACTTCCTTCAGGGCCTCATCACCTGGAATGTCAATTCAGATTAGACAGATAATTGCACCAAGCAGATATTTCAAGCATACACTTTTCGGCAACTGTTTCGGAACAATGTATCATCTGAGTACTATTATTTGTTTCCAAAACTCGCAATTTACAGGTCACTTAAACTGAAATTACTAGTGAAAGATCTTACGTTCTCTAACAGTTTCTTCAGCGCACTCCAACTTAAGCGACAAACTCTTCATTTCAGCATTCAAACTCTCCAAAGCTGCTGAATTCGTGCTCAATTTCTCTTCAATTACAAGCTTATCCTTCTCCGCTGCTCAAACATTCCGATACTTCATTAACAATGACTGCAAATCCTAACCTAAAATTACAAAACTGCACAAAGCATTAACATATCACTCACCATCCTGAACTTGAATAGCCAGCACCTGCAAGGTTTCGGTAAGCTGATCACATAACATTTTCGTCGAAGAGAATTTCGACTCGAGACCTTGCCACAACTTTTCATCCTCTTTCTGCTTCACTTTCAGCTTCGCATTCTCATTGAATGCACTCTGCAGCTTCTCCTCTAGCACATGAATATGCTCTAAAGACTTCTTCAACTTCGAATTCTACATTTCATAATCGAAATCAAACGTAACAACAACTAAACTCAGTAATTCGTTAATCGCAACTTCACAATCACGCAAAAAAATCACAATCAAGTGAAAATCATCAAATTACCGCTAAATCAAGATCAGTTCTCACTGAAGCTTGTTCTTTAACCAATTTCTCTGTAAATTTATAACATAAAAACAAATTCAAGCTAAATTGAAGCAATTCATGTAAAATAATTACGAAATTTCGATGACGAACCTGCGGTGAGCTTAAGGTTAGCGAAACTTCCGGAAGTAATTGCATCGGAAGATGAACGCGAGGAAATTGATAATGTTTTCGCAGCTCCGGAAGACGATCCTGTCAATAATTTGAACTGATCTAAGCTTTTCAGACCTAGAAACCCTAGTTTCTGCATTTTAATCGATTGATTGTTCGAGAAATTGAAAATGTTTGATTTCGCTCGAAATTAGGTTATAAAAGTTCGGATTTGTGTGTTAATGACGGCAGAATATTCGAGAAGACGTAAAATTGAGTTCAATTTCTCCGTTTCTCTCTCTAGCTCTGGAAAATTAAGTGGGGAAATGAAGAAGTGAGAGATGATAGTACGAAAAATTGTTTTCCCGCCAAGTAACGGGTTATTTATTCGTTGAAGATTGATAGAGACGGTCCCGATATGAACAAATTGACACAAAATGATCAAAACACGATCAAATTTGACACAAAATGATGTAGAGAACCCGGTTTGTGATCGGAATGACTCGATGTTGTGCATTTGGATTTCGGATTGCTACCTCACGAGGTAAACCTTCGTGTGTATATTGTATACATGATAGCCTGCAAATCACTAAATAAGTTACCCGAAAGTGACAGACTTGAAGTCTATAAGTCATAGCTTATGGCCTTGTTTGGCAAACGGGAGAAGCAGAATCATAATAGCGGATAACGTTAGCAGATTTTAGTAGCAGGTTTGACTGTCAAATTAAACTAGCAGAATTAAGAAATGGTGTTTGGGAATTAGCAGATTGTAGGTAATTAGAATGATTTCATGTATAAATTGAATATGCTAATACAATATGCTGCTATTACCAGCATATTCAAAAACAATAGATTCCGATCAATATGCTATTAGAATGTGCTAATTACCAAACACATGAAAATAGTAGACTGATTGGTCAATTTGCTAATAAAGCCGGAATCTACTAATTTCTCTCAATATGTTGTTTACCAAACCGGGCTAATGTATATCAGCTAAGAGACCCGAGATTACAAACCCGATGTCTGAAAGGCATAGCCTTAACCTAACCTATAAACCGCCTTAACCTAAACTTGAGTTTATTTTATCAAATCTATTTCTAGAATGAGTCATCTTAAATCGGCTAATTTATCGAATAAAAATGAGTAATCAACTATAAAAGTGTTCTTACTATGTCGCATGAGCATTACAACCTCTCGACTCCCCTTTGACCTACTAACCCAATCGGCCCACCCATTTACCAAACTCTCTAGGAAGTTAACTATCGTAATCTCCCATTAAACCAACATCTTTCACTGTCAACACCCCTCTAACTGAATTACCAAGAACACCTAGCCTTTTTATACCGGTCACCTTAAACGTAAAAATCATAATAACTACTTCTCGCTAATCAATTAACTACTTTCGGAATAATTTTGACGAATAAGGTAATGTCGTAGTACTATATACACTTCGTATAAAAGACGTTTTTGTAGGAAAAATAGTTAGATTGAAAGGTTAACTGGCAGTTGAAGTTCCAACACATGTAAACTTAGATTTGGAAAAGTTGATCAAATTCGAACGACCAAATTTATTAATTCCGGCTGACCGCCAATTTGGAAGTGACACACAAACCTAAAATGGCCCTGACCCAAAACCAATCTGATACCAAAGTAACTTAGTTTGATCCGAAACAACTAATTGAAAACAAAAAGCCCTTTTAAATATGACCGCAACTTGCCTGAAACATCCTAATATTGATCCTAATCCAACAATGTTAACCCATTCCGAGACAAATAAACCCAAGTAACCAAGCTTAATCCGAATAAAGTGGAAGTCTCTCTTAAAACCGTCTTATTTTAAAATCAAAACGATCACCATCTTCTTATAGTGTGTAATCATTTAATGATAGTTTATTATAACTAAATTTGTGACATTTATCCATCAGTATAGTGACATTTATCTATCTGTATTTCAAACGGATTCGGTCCGTCTGAAACGAGAACCAACCCAAACGGGAGCAAAGGCAGTTACCACTTACTTACCAGTGTTACCAGTGTTACCACCCCAGTTGGCAATACCAACTTGTGAATTAATCTCCCTCCTCAACTCTACTCGTTAGTCCTCCCTCTCCCAAATCCAAGCAATTATAACCCAAAATGCCAACATCCGACGTCGTATTAATCTCGTCCCCTCATGGCGGCCTCTTTCTCGACCCCATTCTCTCTCCTTCTCTTCTCCACACCGTCTACCCTCTTATTACCTCCTCCCCCAATAATACTAACAAGGGCATTAAGGTAATTATCAAGGCTAACTCAACCTCAATTGCTGGTCTATTTTCCTCGGTTAGTTTAAAGCTGGGAAATGTTGAGAGAAATAATCATAAAACGGTGTCGTCTTTACCGGGTCGTGGCGCTGCTATTAATAACTCGTCTAAACACTTATGGGCTGGTGCTGTTGCTGCTATGGTTGCTCGGTATACTTTACTTTCTCCTCCTTGTTATTATTAATTATTATTATTATTATTAGTTTCGTTACGGGTTATTTGGAAACAGCCTCTTTGTAATTTGTATTGCTCACACAATTGACTATTTATTTAATCGTTAGTAGTAAAGATGCATTTTTTTGGCTGATTGATGGGTGTTGCTTATTAGAGTAGCTGCCAATTACTAGATTTCTGAAAAGGGAGAGTAGTTACAATGTTAGGATTACAATTTACGACACGAAATAGGAAATGCTAGTGAGGGGTAAGGATGCGTACACCCGACTCATTTGGCATGCATTTGCAGGAGTTTTAGTGGTGTACTAGTACTACTTGTTAGATCTTATGAATTTATTAGAGTTATGGTCATTGAAGAAAGCATTGTTCCAAATACAGGGAGAGCATGGGAGACGACGTAAGTAAAAAGTGTAAAATGCAGTCATAATCTAGATTTAGGTATCTTGAGGGCATTCGTTTAATAAAAGATACTACATTGTTCGTAAAGGTTCATGTTACAACACGGCGTTCTTTTTAGACTATCACTTTGTTGATGCTGTAGTGTGGTAATAGGAATAGTGTAGTGGATTATTAGCTTTGTGTACATGGAACTTTTGTTTGTGATTGCGTGGGTTGTGACCAAGGTCAGCTACGACGACTTAGTCTACCTATAGTAGTATTCCGAGTATCCACTCTCCTCTATTTTACAATTGCCAATTTGCCACCACCATATTAGCTGCGAAACATGTCCAATGCTTGTTGTTAATTACTTCACATGTGAAGCTCTATAGAAGGAACATAAGTTGGTAGAACATTTATATCAAGTGCTCTATAGAAGGAACACCCAGTACATTTGATGCTACAATATTGGTCACAGTATTACCCGTACAAGCACCTCTAAGAATTACCTTAGCTACTATGTAGCGTTTCTCCAAGGGTGGAGCTCAACTGTTGAACCTACTATGGTACGGGGTAGCATAGTAGCACCTTCCCCTCACTTCACGCGTCAGCCTATTTCAAATGGGTTTGTACAATATCCTTAATGTGATGGACAAATAATGTTTTTGCATTAAACCTGTTGGGTTCCTATTAGATGTAGTGGGTGATACCCATGCATATGGCTTAGGTTATAAACTTTGACCAAGAGCCTTTTCTTCTGGCTTTACAGTTTCTCGACTACATCAGTTGATGAGTGGGTTTCACTGTTTCAGAACTATTGTTGCCCCACTTGAGAGATTGAAGCTAGAGTACATTGTTCGTGGTGAGCAGAAAAACATAGTGGAGCTTGTTCAGACAATAGCCGTTACTCAAGGTTTGAGAGGCTTTTGGAAGGGGAACTTCCTCAATATTCTCCGCACGGCTCCATTTAAAGCAATCAACTTTTGTGCTTATGATACCTATAGAAAACAGCTTTGCAAATTACACTTCATGGAGGGAACATCAAATGCTGAAAGGTTCATAGCAGGAGCTGCTGCCGGAATCACAGCTACTGTTCTTTGTTTGCCTCTAGACACAGTATGTGATAAACTACAACTTTTAGTTATTGAACTCTATCAAACTTCTGATATAAATGGGCTGAATTCAGTATGTTACTTTAGTAAAGTTTTCTCGTTCAGGACGTTTGGACCTAGAAGTGGTACTTGCTATAGCCTATAGCAATTCATTTGACTACCATACATGCATGGTTGCTTAAGTCCATGGAGTGTCGATTAATGTTTAAACACAGTGGTTTTTTTCTTGGGCATAAAATGGTTTTACTGATAAAAAAAATTGTTTATTTTTGCCTACTTTTTCATGAGTCATATCTATATGTTTGAGCTGATTTCCGTTTTAATAGATCCGAACCAGGATAGTGGCACGTGGTGGGGAACAGCTGGGTGGTGTCATTGGCGCTTTCCACTATATGATCAAAACAGAAGGAATACTCTCCCTTTATAGGGGCTTACTACCGTCCATCATGAGTATTGCACCTTCCAGTGCAGTTTTCTATGGGGTATATGATATACTTAAAACAGCATATCTCCGTTCTCCAGAAGGAAAGAAAAGGGCCCTTAACTTGAAGCAGCAAGGGCAAGAACTAACTGCCTTGGGCCAACTGGAATTAGGGCCTCTGAGAACCTTATTGCACGGAGCTATTTCTGGTGCTTGTGCTGAAGTTGCTACCTATCCATTTGAAGTGGTGAGGAGACAGATGCAGATGCAAGTTCGGTCAACGAAATTGAGTACATTTGGAACGTTTGTGAAGATAGTTGAGCAAGGGGGAATTCCAGCTTTGTATGCTGGATTACTCCCCAGTTTACTTCAGGTATGGAATTATGGATTATTTTTTCTAAGTGCTGCTAATGAATATCTTATAGTTGAGGCCCTAGGGAACTTGAACGGAGATATTATTATTCACGTCATAGCACTTGTTTTGTTTTGTGACACAATTTGAAATGCCGATGGTGGCAGACGGCGGCGGTAGGGACATACTCTAGAACAAGGGGGTTCTAGTTCTACTACTTTAAGGCCTTGTTTGGATAGAACGATTGGGAGGGCAGGGATTTGGAGGGAGTTTATTTACATTGTTTGGATGGGAAAGATTTAGAGGAGAAACTCTCACCCATCATTCCACATTTCCACCTCCCCTTCCTTCCCTTCCCTCTCTTCCCTTCCCCTCCCTTCCCTCCAGTTTTGGTATCCAAACAAGGCCTAAATGTTGGCCAGTTGAGGCAAGGTTATGCAGATTGGCTTTTCCTCGGGTGCTTTAAATGACATGTTGCGGTATTCCTTGTGATTTGCAAATGAATGTTGTCAAATACCACAATTTTTTTATGGTTATACTGGTCAGTACATACAATTACATCATCCCAGTGCCTCAACTGCTCCCGCTAATAGCTGGTAAAGGTGTCTGTAATTCAGTATTATGCAGCCCCATCGATGTGCTCAGAGAACTAAGTCAGTTTTTGGATGACCCGTAATGCAACTTGGTGGAATATTAATAATACATCACCCCATTGTTTCAACGCTCCCGCCTGTAGTGGGTAAACGAGTCGTATAACAGCCTTAGCCCTTACTCATGTGCCGAGAAACAGAAACAGGTTTTGGAGGACCCCAAATAAAACTTGGGTCTTAATAGATTTTCTTTTCAAGTTTATTGGATGCCTTATTTCTATCAAGGGTTTCCCTTGTATTTTCTTCAAGCAGAAGCAAGCTGTTTTCTATCTCTGTAACAAAGGTTGTATTCTCATTATCTTTTGTGCTTTTATGCTTTGAACATCTCAGGTACTACCATCAGCAGCAATAAGTTATTTTGTGTACGAGTGCATGAAGATAGTTCTGAAAGCCGAATGAATGAAAGCTCTAGCTGATTTTAGGTTGGTGCTACTAGAGTAGCAGTGGTGGAAGATAGAATCATCATATTGGTAATGGTAAAACCAAATAGTTTCGACCCTGATAGAATCATTTTTTGAAATTTTTACACCGGTAATCAATCACCTTTCGAGATGGAGACTGGCGCTATCAATCAATTTTGATCCAGGTGACCCCAATTGGACTGATCTTCTTGTTGCTTACCGTTGGCATTCATTACGCCTTTGGAATACCTTGATGATGTCTGGGCACAACTGTGGTGTAGAGTTCGACACGTTTAGTAATTAGCCAGTAGACTAAAAGACACTAGAATCACTGTTCGTTTCGCTTCAGTTTTTTTGGTACGGGAGCTTCAATGCTGGTGTAAATAAACGAGTGAGCAATTCTTCATTTATTCAGAAATATTTTGTTTCGGTCATCTTGGTTATGTCTCATGATATATTCTTTTTTATATATAGCCTCATAGTCTGCAGAAATTTATGGCATATGATTCATATTTCATATATGAAACGATCTTACAAGTGAGACCACCTCGTTTACTAAACAAGACATATATAGAGATTTCAGATTCGGGCTGGTTTCACGTATAAGATAGACTTATATAAGTCTCACTGCTTTCGGAGTTCATGACTTTGCTATTGTATAAGTCTCACTGCTTTCGGAGTTTCTGCTCATCAGTCGACTAATACCAGATTGAATATCGTAAGACAGCATTATACGAGAATTTATGAAAAATTTATGTTTGAACTTCAAGTATTCTTCATCAGAATGAAACTTTTGCTATTTGCAACAAAACTTCTGCAAATGAAATAACCATGCAACATTACAAGACTAAAAGTTAGCAGGACTGTCATCCAACATTTTCTCATCTTCAATATCAACCTCCAGAATTTCCGGAATCCTGAGCTTCAAGTAATTCTCAAGTCTAGCCAACACCATTGATCGCGTATGCCAGAACTTACCCTTCAACCTGATCTTAACATACGGACCATCAACCTCAGCCAGCTCAGCTTGACCCGTAATTCCGACTGACCCATCAAATAACTGAGCCAACTCAGCTCGTGCATCTAGCAACACCGTCTCCACATTCTCCTCGGTCAGGTCAAGTGGTTTCAATCCTGCAGAAATTGTGACCACTGGTGACCGCCTTTTACCCTTCCACTTCATAGTAAGTAGACTCTGGTGACGAGTTATGTTTACGGGTCGTTTCAGGATCGAGTCGTGTTTTCTCGAGATGCAAGGTGGTGATGGAGATAATATAGTGTTTGGATAGATGTGATTACATAGAAGTTTCGTAGACATTTTTAGTGTTCCAAGTCTCTCAAGTTTGTAAAGGGAGTAGAAGTTAAGATTTGTGTTTGTTGTGTTTCTTATCTTTGGAGCTGGATTTGCCAACTAGTCGTTTCTTATCCTTTGCAATATTCTTAGCAAAGTTTCTCAGCAAAACTTTATTATTCGATCGCGTCGATTTTAATTTTCCTTAATTTGTAACCAAACAAGTAGAAACTGTATCCCTTCAATTTGCACTCAATCATGTCGATTCATATTAAGTCATCAAAACAAATCGTAAATTATTAGCAAAGATAGATTGGTAAACTATTCGCCTGACAACGAGGTACTTAACAAACCAAATGTGTCGATTCGAGGATCGCATTGTTGCTAACAATTACTTAGTAATTGACAAATTAGGATTAGTTCTATGTTACCATTGTTTACGCTTAAAAGCCATCTTGATTTTCTTAATTATAGTCCTACAAAGAAATAATTCATTACAGCCAAATAACAATATGAGAGTACGTCTTGCTTAAAACCGTTATGAAAACTGATATCAAAATGGGCCGGGCCTTTAACGCGTTGCATGCCAAAAAAACAATCTGAGAGTAGGTCTTTCTTAAAACCGTCATGGAAACTGATATCAAGATGGCCTGGGCCTTTAATGTGTTACATATTTCCACCACTTGTACAACCCGAATGAATACACCACTGCATAGATGATTGTTCTAATTGGGTAGAACCGAAACCTGCACATTATTTGCGATGATGTTAGTAGTCTTAGTACTAAAACAAAGGTAATATATTTCAATTAAAAACATCAATTGTCTCATTGTTCAAAAGGGGTGACCGCTCCTACTAGCCACTCCCGACTTTGCCATTGTATGATTTGATCAAGTTTAACCCGACTAGACCGACCACATCCGAGTGACTCATCAAATCAAAGAGGTAAGGCAGGGATACCGTGACAATAGATTACGAGTTCAAAACTCCTCTCCCATACATTATACTGGCCTTATCGCCTTGTGCCTCGTGTCATAAAAGGATTTATCCTTGGTTAAAATTTAGATTCTTATTATAATGACTTGGCTTAAATATCCAATGAACACAAACAAACCAACTCCCTACGTTCTAGCTACCTCCTAAGCCCAAATTAAGAAGGCAAATACTATAGGTCATGTAGTATCTTTTATTGTCTAAAAATGGAGTAAGAATTCTGATGAATCCAACTACAAGGAGCACATAGAAAAAAAAGACAATATTCATAATAGGGCAAGTCTAAATGAGGTTATAAGATGAACACAATTTCGCATTTTAGACAACCATTTTCGTCTGAAATCTACAAACATTTATATGTGACCATTTTATGATCAGATGTAAATAGTCACATTTTAAGCTAAAATAGTTATAGTTATGAAAACTTCAGACAAAAATGACAGTCTGAAATGAGACCTACTATGACCCCATTAAAAGACCCACAAAAGACCTAAATCCTTATATTCACCCCAGCTCGAATCCAAAGTAAACCAGATATCGAAATCCGAAACACATCAAGTCCAACCCACCTACTACCTTACAAAAAAAATAAATTAAAACAACTAACCTTGTGGATCCACGTCTAAGAACATCAGTAGGACTAATACCATCAACAGTAACAGGACGAGTCCATTGAGATACATCTCGATCAAAGAACTCCCAATCAGGTAATAACACACCTGATATTCCAACTAACCCTACGAAATAAGTTACCAACATTTTCTTAAATGAATGTGTTGAAAACCCTACTATTATTATCACCATTGCTAAACTTAATAAACACCTTGTTAATGCTTCATCATTACCCATTTTTTTTTTAGGTAGAAAAATAATGAAATTATAAAGATGAAATGATGAAATGTAGAAGGGTTTTAGTTGAATATGAGTATCATGTATAGTGCATGAAGTTGAAAGTAAGGAGTTAATTAATTAATTTTGTAGGAAAATTTTGGTGTTTAGTGAGGAATAATATCAATGTGATGTGCATGTAAATATGTAATGGTGTTAATATGAGTGATGTTTGTGTAAGAATAATAAAGGAAGGTTGTTCTTTATTGTTGGGACAATGTTATAATAATGAATTGAAGGATGTATAATTGTACTGTATAAGTGTATATATATCAACTGTTTTCTGATTCCCATTTAATGCATTTATGGAAGGAGTTTGAGTGCTTGATTACTATGGCATTTGTTGATTGGTAAGGGGTAGTGGCAAGGTATGCCATGTTAATTGCATCATTGCATGGTTAATGTGGTGGATAATGCTAGAGGTGGCTAACCCTAAGTCACCCCGTCTCGATCCGGTCATCGAGTTACCTGCCTGGCACGACCCACGCTCTATATAGGCCGGTTCTTCCCAACTTTGGCCGACTCCGAAACTTTAAAATGATAAAACCCGTTCGGCTCGACCCATCATGACCAAATTGGAACCCGGGCCGAGTTAGCCATTCCTGCTCAGTTCAGCTCAATTTTGTTCCGCTCAGCTTCAATCACATCACACAATACACACCATAACCTTATTTAGCTTATCATACACCATTCCTTTATTTATGCTACTATTCATATATCATTTTATGTCTCATTGGGGTTCTTTTTCCTCCCTTGTATAATAATATTCCTTCAATGTAATACTATAAGTTTTCTCTTGTCTAACACTTATCTTAATACTCATAAATATTAATTGATCTTGTTAAAACCTTCTTAGTGGTTATACTCATTATGTGTCCGTAATTCTGGTATCAGAGCCATAGTAGAATTAGCAAAAATTAAAAGTGTGACACTTATTTTTCAAGAAATGTTGTGAAATAACTTCTTCTAAAAATAATTTCCTATTCCAAATTGTAAATCCGAATTAAATTTTACATCGAGTCGAGGCTTTGATTAAAACCCAACTCTTGTTCCCCTTTCTTTGGGAAGCGTGAGCTTGACGCTTCCCCATGTTTGGGCCAAATCAACTTCTTAAAACATTTAGCCCACATTAATTAGTAAAGGTTCAATTTAATATTGGGCCATTAAAATTTGAAGTTAACATTTACAATGAACCTTTAAACCTCCCCCTTCCTCTCCTTTGATAACATGTTTTTTTTTTCCGGAATGTATCTTTTGTACTCTAAGCTTTAAAATTTAAACAGCAAATGTAAATATAGTTTCCCGGTCGCAAAGTACGCCAAAGGTATGGGCTAATTCCACTTATACAGTAATACACTAAATTCCTTTTACTTGCGTTTCATATAAAATAATACAATTACCAAACTACCCTTATACACTATTAGTTGGCTTGTTTGATCGCCAACCAGGGGCGGACCCACTGCAAACTATCTGAGCCAAAATTTGTGTGATGTACTGTCATTTCTGACCCGGAGCCACAAAATACCGAAAACCGTGTATTATAAGCTGTATTTTGGGTCGTTCGGGAGGTCGTACTGGGCTGCGTTTAAGTTTCTCACGATATTTGTACCACCAGTCCTGGGCCGTGGTAGAAGTTACCATGTTCGATTAAACCATCAGATAACACGTATTTATCCATTTTCTCGATAAATCGAGTTACCCCCGAAAAACGTTTATCGCATACGGACACCATCAAATCTCCTCCGTTTATGCTCAAAATTTGTGTGGATGCTTTATCTGAGAAAATAAAATGTTTTTGTGATTTACAGTCATTTCTGATCCGGGGCCGTAAAATACCGAAAACCGTGTATTATAGGCTGCAATTTGGGCCGTTTGTGAGGTCGTACAAGGTCATGTTTCATTTTCTCATGATATTTGTACCACGTGTCCTTGGTCGTGGTAGTAGTTACCCTGTTCGATTAAACCAACAGATAACAAGTATTTATCCATTTTAACGATAAATAGAGGTAGCTCCGAAAAACGTTTATCGCTTACCGACACCATCAAATCTCCTCCGTTTATTCTCGAAATTTGTGTGGGCGCTTTATCTGAGCGAATAGAATGTCTATGTGATTTAATGCCATTTATGACCCGGGACCACAAAATACTGAAAATCGTGTATTATATAGGCTGTAATTTGGGCCGTTCGGGAGGTCGTAATAGGCTGGGTTTCAGTTTCTCACGATTTTTGTACCAAGTGTCCTGGGTCGTGGTAAAAGTTACCATGTTCGATTTAACCATCAGATAACACGTATTTATCCATTTTCTTGTTAAACCGAGTTACCCCCGAAAAACGTTTATCGCATACGGACACCACCAAATCTTCTCTGTTTATGCTCAAAACTTGCGTGGGAGCTTTATCTGAGCCAATAAATTGTTTGTATGATTTACTGCCATTTCTGACCCGGGGCCACAAAATTCGGAAACCGTGTATTATAGGCAATTTAGGCCGTTCGGGAGGTCGTACTGGGCTGCGTTTCAGTTTTTCACGATATTTGTACCACATGTCCTAGGCCGTGGTAGAAGTTACCATGTTCGATTAAACCATCAGATAACACGTTTTTATCCATTTTCTCGATAAACCGAGTTACCCCTGAAAAACGTTTATCGCATACGGACACCATCAAATCTCCTCCGTTTATGCTCAAAATTTGTGTAGAAGCTTTATCTGAGAAAATAAGATTTTTTTGTGATTTACGGTCATTTCTTATCTGGGGCCGCAAAATACCGAAAACCGTGTATTATAGGCTGCAATTTTGGCCGTTTGGGAGGTCGTACTAGGTCATGTTTCATTTTCTCATGATATTTGTACCACTTGTCCTTGGTCGTGGTAGTAGTTACCCTGTTCGATTAAACCAACAGATAACAAATATTTATCCATTTTCACGATAAATAGAGGTAGCTCCGAAAAACGTTTATCGCTTACCGACACCATCAAATCTCCTCCGTTTATTCTCGAAATTTGTGTGGGCGCTTTATCTGAGCGAATAGAATGTTTATATGATTTAATGCCATTTCTAACCCGGGACCACAAAATACCGAAAACCGTGTATTATATAGGCTGTAATTTGGGCCGTTCGGGAGGTCGTAATAGGTTGGGTTTCAGTTTCTCACGATTTTTGTATCACGTGTCCTGGGTCGTGGTAAAATTTACCATGTTCGATTAAACCATCAAATAACACGTATTTATCCATTTTCTTGTTAAACCGAGTTACCCCCGAAAAACGTTTATCCGCATACGGACAGACCCAAATCATCTCTGTTTATGCTCAAAATTTGCGTGGGAACTTTATCTGAGCCAATAAAATGTTTGTGTGATTTACTGCCATTTCTGACCCGGGGCCACAAAATACCGAAAACCGTGTATTATAGGCAGTAATTTGGGCCGTTCGGAAGGTCGTACTGGGCAGCGTTTCAGTTTTTCACGATATTCTTACCACGTGTCCTGGGCTGTATTAGTAGTTATCCTGTTCGATTAAACCATCAGATAACGCGTATATATCCATTTTCTCGATAAACCGAGTTACCCCTGAAAAATGTTTATCGCATACGGACACCATCAAATCTCCTCCGTTTATGCTCAAACATTGCGTTGGAGCTTCATCTGAGCCTATAAACTGTTTGTGTGATTTACTGCCATTTCTGACCCGGGGGCACAAAATACCGAAAACCGTGTATTATAGGCTGTAATTTGGGCCGTTTGGGAGGTCGTACTGGGCTGCGTTTCAGTTTCTCATGATTTTTACCACGTGTCTTGGGTCGTGGCCGAAATTACCATGTTCGATTAAGCCATTATATAACACGTATTTATCCATTTTCTCGATAAACAGAATTACCCCCGAAAAACGTTTATCGCATACAGACACTCTCAAATATCCTCCGTTTATGCTCAAAATTTGCGTGGGAGCTTTATCTGAGCCAATAAACTATTTGTGTGATTTACGGCAATTTCTGACCCGGGGCCACAAAATACCGAAAACCGTGTATTAGGCTTAATTTGGGCCGTTCAGGAAGTCATATTGAGTCATGTTTCATTTTCTAACGAATTTTGTACCACGTGTCTTGGGCTGTAATAGTAGTTATCATGTTCGATTAAACGAGCAGATAACACGTATTTATCCATTTTCTCGATAAACCGAGTTACCCCCGAAAAACGTTTATCGCATACAGACACTCTCAAATATCCTCCGTTTATGCTCAAAATTTGCGTGGGGGCTATATCTGAGCCAATAAACTGTTTGTGTGATTTGCTGCCATTTCTGACCCGGGGCCACAAAATACCGAAAACCGTGTATTATAGGCTGTAATTTGGGCCGTTCGGGAGGTCGTACTAGGATGCGTTTCAGTTTCTTAAGATTTTTGTCCCACGTGTCCTGGGCCGTGGTAGAAGTTATCATGTTCGATTAAACCATCAGCTAACGCGTTTTTATCCATTTTCTCGATAAACCGAGTTACCCCGAAAAACGTTTATCGCATACGCACACCATCAACTCTCCTCCGTTTATGCTCAAAAATTTCATGGGAGCTTTATCTGAGCCTATAAACTGTATGTGTGATTTACTGTCATTTTTGACCCGGGGGCACAAATTACCGAAAACCATGTATTATAGGCTGTAATTTAGGCCGTTCGGGAGGTCGTGCTGGGCTGCGTTTCAGTTTCTCAAGATTTTTTTCCCACGTGTCCTGGGCCGTGGTAGAAGTTACCATGTTCGATTAAACCATCAGATAACGCATATTTATCCATTTTCTCGTTAAACCAAGTTACCCTTGAAAAACCTTTTAACGCATACGGACACTATCAAATCTCCTCCGTTTCTGCTCAGATTTTGCGTGGGAGCTTTATCTGAGCCAATAAGCTGTTTGTGTGATTTACTGCCATTTTTTACCCGGGGCCACAAAATACCGAAAACCGTGTATTATAGGCTGTAATTTGGGCCGTTCAGGAGGTCGTACTGGGCTGCGTTTCAGTTTCTCAAGATTTTTGTACCACGTGTCCTAAGCCGTGGTAGAAGTTACCTTGTTCGATTAAACCATCAAATAACACGTACTTATCCATTTTCTCGATAAACCAAGTTACCCCCGAAAAACGTTTATCGCATACGGACACTATCAAATCTTCTCCGTTAATGCTCAAAATTTGCGTGTGAGCTTTATCTGAGCCAAAAAACTGTTTGTGTGATTTACTGCCATTTCTGACCCGGGGCCACAAAATACCGAAAACCGTGTATTATAGGCTTTAATTTGGGCCGTTCGAGAGGTCGTAATGGGTCATGTTTCGTTTTCTCACGAATTTTGTACCACGTGTTCTGGGCTGTGTTAGTAGTTATCCTGTTCGATTAAACCATCAGATAACGCGTATTTATCCATTTTCTCGATAAACAGAGTTAACCCAAAAAAAACTTTTATCGCATACGGACACCACCAAATCTTCTCCGTTTTTGCTCAAAATTTGCGTGGGAGCTTTATCTGAGGCAATAAATGTTTGTGTGATATACTGCCATTTCTGACCCGGGGCCACAAAATACCGAAAAGCGTGTATTATAGGCAGTAATTTGGGCCGTTCGGAAGGTCGTTCTGGGCCGCGTTTCAGTTTTTCACGATATTTGTACCACGTGTCTTGGGCTGTGGTAGAAGTTACCATGTTCGATTTAACCATCATATAACATGATTTATCCATTTTCTCGATAAATCAAGTTACCCCCGAAAAACGTTTATCGCATACAGACTCCCTTAAAACTACTCCGTTTATGCTCAAAATTTGTGTGAGAGCTTTATCTGAGCTAAAAAAATGTTTGTGTGATTTACTGCCATTTCTTACCCGGGGCTACAAAATACCGAAAACCGTGTATTATAGGATGTAATTTGGGCCGTTTGGGAGGTCGTACTGGGCTGCGTTTCAGTTTCTCACGATTTTTGTACCACGTGTCTTGGGTCGTGGTCGAAGTTACCATGTTCGATTAAACCATCAAATAACACGTATTTATCCATTTTCTCGATAAACCGAGTTACACCCGAAAAACGTTTATCGCATACAGACACTCTCAAATATCCTCCGTTTATGCTGAAAATTTGCGTGGGACCTATATCTAAGCCAATAAACTGTTTGTGTGATTTACTTGCATTTCTGACCCGGGGCCATAAAATACCAAAAACCGTGTATTATAGGCTGTAATTTGGGCCGTTCGGGAGGTCGGACTGGGCTGCTTTTCAGTTTCTTAAGATTTTTGTCCCACTTGTCCTTGGCTGTGGTAGAAGTTACCATGTTCGATTAAACCATCAGATAACGCGTATTTATCTATTTTCTCGATAAACCGAGTTACCCTCGAAAAAGGTTTATCGCATACGCACACCATCAAATCTCCTCCTTTTATGCTCAAAAATTGAGTTGGAGCTTTATCTGAGCCTATAAACTGTTTGTGTGATTTACTGCCATTTCTGACCCGGGGCCACAAAATACCGAAAACCGTGTATTATAGGCAGTAATTTGGGCCGTTCGGGAGGTCGTACTGGGCTTCGTTTCAGTTTCTCAAGATTTTTGTACCACGTCTCCTGGGCCGTGGTAGAAGTTACCTTGTTCGATTAAACCATCAAATAACACGTATTTATCCATTTTCTCGATATACCAAGTTACCCCCGAAAAACGTTTATCGCATACGGACACTATCAAATCTTCTCCGTTTATGCTCAAAATTTGCGTGTGAGCTTTATCTAAGCCAAAAAACTGTTTGTGTGATTTACTGCCATTACTGACCCGGGGCCACAAAATACCGAAAACCGTGTATTATGGGCTGTAATTTGGGCCGTTCGGGAGGTCGTAATGGGTCATGTTTCGTGTTCTCACGAATTTTGTACCACGTGTTCTGGGCTGTGTTAGTAGTTATACTGTTCGATTAAACCATCAGATAACGCGTATTTATCCATTTTCTCGATAAACCGAGTTACCCCAGAAAAACGTTTATCGCATACGGACACCACCAAATCTTCTCCGTTTATGCTCAAAATTTGCGTAGGAGCTTTATCTGAGTCAATAAAGTGTTTGTGTGATTTACTGCCATTTCTGACCTGGGGCCACAAAATACCGAAAACCGTGTATTATAGGCAGTAATTTGGGCCGTTCGGGAGGTCGTACTGGGCTGCGTTTCAGTTTTTCACGATATTTTTACCACGTGTCCTGGGCTGTGGTAGAAGTTATCCTATTCGATTAAACCATCAGATAACACGTATTTATCCATTTTCTCGATAAACCAAGTTACCCCCGAAAAACGTTTATCGCATACGGACACCATTAAATCTGCTCCTTTTATGCTCAAAATTTGCGTGGGAGCTTAATCTGAGCCAATAAAAAGGTTGTGTGATTTAATGCCATTTCTGACTCGGGGCCACAAAATACCGAAAACCGTGTATTATAGGGTTATAATCCATGTTATTCAGGTCGACTGAGCCCAGGAATAAATCGTCCCTAAATTTGTATCACAATAATTTAACGACATATGAAAATGATCAAAGGCAACTAAATAGGCTTATGGTTTAAAATAGAGACATTTAGAGACCTTAAGACTAGCTTTCAGAACGGGTCAGTAATTGATAAAACATCTCTAATATATCTATTATAAACCATATTCTTGTTCAGTGAATCATTTTCATATGTCGTATAGTGATTGTAGTGAAAAGTTGGTGACATTTTATTTGTGGTCCTAGTCGACCCGAAAACCGTGGATAATAACCTTCAAAATCAGCGATTTTCGGCGATTTTCAGATTCCGGAAATATTTTGTTGAATACTTGTCTATAGGGCCAATATGTGTTTAAGCGGCTATCGGAAGTTCATATCCCTTTTAAAACAACAAAGATTGGAGAATACAACTTATTTTTGTGTATAATCAACCTGATCCGAAAACTAGTGTTCAACTCTCCAAATGTCTCAAATTTTAACAATATGCCAATTTAGTTATTTTAAGTCATTATCATATGTCGTATTGGGATTGTAATGCAAATTTGGAGACATGGTATTATTGGCCCTATAGATAATTTGTCAACAAAAAATATTTCTAGATTTGGAAAATCGCCAAAAAACCCTAATTTTGAAGGTTTAATCCATTGTATTCAGATCGACTGGGCCCTGGAATAAATCGTCCCTAAATTTGTAGAAGAAAATTTTTACGACATATGAATATGATCAAGGCAACAAAATTGGCATATTTATTATAATCTCTCATTTAATTGAATATACTACTCATGCTTTGCTATCTTTTAGGTGAGTAAACAATATACTCGTATAGTCGTATGGGTTGATATAGAACACTATTATATACTCCGTATTTGGTTTCTCGTTTAATTCATATAAATACGCGAGTATATAAAAATAACGTTAAAAACATAAACAAAATAGAAATGAAGGATTGTCGATAGAAAAAACTTGGAGTGTACTTTGTCACTGCAAATAGTATAGTACTCCGTATCATAATTAACTATAAAAAAAATGTTCATTCGGCTTAATTATTACTCCTTTTATTTGAATCATTTGTTTATCTTTCATATTCCTTATAAATGATACTTCCTTCGTCTCGGTCATATTTTTACCTTTGTTTTTGACACAATTATTAAGGAAATAGTAAGAGACCATTTGTGGTGTTACGTTAAGGATGACAAGTGGACAATAGTTCCATTGAGATATCAAACTACTCATAGAAAACCATCTAAATATAGAAAGATAAACAAATGAATGAGAGACCCTAAAATAGAAATGGTAAACAAATGACCGGGACGGAGGGAGTATTTTTTATCAAAGGTAACCGAATGATTTTAACAAAGAAAATATTCCTATCTATCTTTATAGTTAATAACACGATTTATTATAAATTAAACATTATTATATATAAATTAGTATTGAAAAATATTAATTGGAGAAAGTGAGAATTATCGTATCAATGTGAGCTTCACAATTCAATAGTTGTTGTCGAGATTTGAGGTAAGCTTGAGCTCGAGCTTTAATCGATTTAGTTACTCTAAACGTAGCAAGTTATGTGTTCGTTGTCCATCAAATAACATGTTATTAGTTAGCGATTTATTTTAATAACATTAAAATTTTGCTACACCATAGATAAATTTCTGGGTCCGCCCCTGTCGCCAACACGTAAATCGTGCCTCCGCTACTAACTGAAAGCACCTAACCTTACTGTCCTAACATGATAACATCAAGTCAAGGACAACTACATACGTACGTGAGAAGTTATATTTTACAAGCTTCCAAGAAACTTAGAATATTATTCAAATAAACATAAACCAATAATTTTTATAATTTTATAGATCCAATTTTGGATAATATAGTACTATTATAAGCAGTCAATCAACCAATTTTGGGTTTGTCACTTTCGTAACACGCATTGATTCATAATTCATTTACAAATCATTAACTGAAATGTTGAATTGTATGACAAGTCAGAAGAGTGATGTGAAAATAATGCAACCAAATTTATATGCTTTTCTTTATGTATGGGGCATTTTTTGACATTATATGGAGTACTTCTTTTGCGTGGACGGTCCACAAGTTTAGCCGTCCATGAGAGACTTGCCTTTTGTTTTTCAAATATTTTTAGGTAAATTAAAACGATATTTTTCGGACATAAGATCATTCATTCATTCGTAATTAGTTAATAACTCGAATATGTGTAGAACTGTAGAAGTATGACGAATTGCTTTGAATTCTTCTTGATTACATTAATCAATATTGGTTGAAGATGTCTTAGTTTAGTGGTTATGACAGATTTATTGTCGATAACAAGTCTGAAGTTCGAATCTTCCTCACTCTAAAATATAATATACTATACATTACTCATTTGCCATAAGAGTTAACTATACTGAAATATATTGAAACGACTACAATAAACAATATCTTAAAATAAAAAACTCAAAAACTTGTGAAATACGATCTCTTTAAAATGCCTATTTTACTGAAATAAAGTTAGGCCACTTGAATGAATTACAATCCAAGAGTCAACAACCCATGTTCTCTAAGGCTTAATGCCATTCTTTTAGTGCTCCAAGGTCAACAACCTACATAAAAAGAGTAGTAAATATTCAATGTTTAAGGGAAAGTTTAGAAATTTTGTCCAACATGCTCATTTTGTTTAAACTGTCTATTGTTGTAAGACAAAAAAAAAATTGTATTGTTGGCATTTGGCAACTTATTTGGATTTTTTTTCTTATTTTATAAGTCTTTAAACTCATAAACAAACTCTTAACTTTATATTCAAGTATTCTTTAAAACGTTGAAAATCGTTGAAAACATAAATAATAAATTTATAAAAAATCTTTATCTTCCGGATCAACGATCTTGAGTCGGGACCGACTATAAGCCCACCTAGTCTACGATTTATATTATAAATTTCTTAAAACGTCAAATGAATTCAAACCTGTCACCTAAAATCCACAATACTTCAGGCTCAACTGCCAAACTAAGACCAGTCAATAAACTATAAAACCAATATTAAATACAAACCCCGTCACCTAAAATCCACTAAACTTCAATCTCAAGTCTCAACCACCAGACTAAGACCCGTTCGATATCCTCAAAAACTATAAATAACCATGACAAATCGACAACCCATTAATAAGAAAAAACAGAAAGTCAACACGCAAGACGTCGTATTCTCTTACATTAATAACATCACATACCTTTGCAACTACGGCAATCCCTAAACCCTTTTTCTTTCCTTCAAAATTCTTCCCTCTTTCTAATTTTCCACTATAAATTCCTTACAAAAACATCATCTTTTCTCTTCAAATATTTTTTATAATATTCACTATAATTGGTTTTTTATAAATTTAATAACTGATACAATTTTCTTATTTTTTAGTACTATATTTCATAAACAGTTGGTCAGTTACAACTTACAAGTTTGGTGAGTAATTTATTTAGTGTATTTTTCATTTTTCATGCGACCGAATAAATTTAGTGTAAAACCGTCTTACAAAAGAATAACCCGTATTTTTTTTGGGCAGGTGTTGTTGGCATAATTTATTTCCTATGGACAAATTATGTTGCTTCAGTTCTTCTGAGGTAACTTTGTTTTGTCAATCAATTTTAATTTTAATTTTAATTAATTAGCAGTTCATTTTGATTAACTGATGATATGATTACTTGACTTGGGTGTTTGATCTTTCTTAGCTTACAAATTAAATGAAAGGAAATTAATCAATTATTGTTATGGAATGCTCAATTTTATGATTTTGCTTTAGTTAATCGTAAAGATTTGAACTTGGAAACTGTTTGATATTCAATAACGGTTTTACCAATACTTCTGAACCCGATTTCGAGAGGGAATTTTAAGGATTTTAGATATTTGAAGGAAAAAAAATTGATTTTGGTTTCGGAACTCAATCGATTTTTTGGTAAGTTTCCTGTAAGGCGGTCATGTGAGACTTATTCAACTTCTCATTTACTCATTTGACCATATGAATGTTCAGTAAGGCTCGCAATAAAACCGTCTCATTCTAGAATTTGTACAATTTTTACTTACTTTGCTTAAAATTAGACTCTACTACTTAGTTGTGCAATGTGTAAGTTGAATGGTGTGAGTAGTTACGGAGTATGATGTTTGATTTTTCACCTGTTGTAGACTAGTAAGAATCCAAGTTCATGCATTTCCGGGAAAGGAAAGAATCAGGATGGTGTAATTACATTTGGGTATAGTCTTGTAAAGGGAAAAGCTGATCATCGTATGGAAGATTATCATGTCGCTAAGTTTGAAAAGGTGCAAGAACATGAGCTCGGAATGTTTGCTATATTTGACGGTCATTTGGGAGACGGTGTTCCTGCTTATCTGCAGAAAAACCTGTTTACTAACATTCTCAAAGAGGTCTGTTGGTTGTCTTTTGCTTATTATATTACTACTACGTATGACGTTTGAGCAGTGTAAGCAGGGTGGGGGAGGGCGCATATAGTGTTCACAGTCTTGGTGTGTCTAAAAAATCAAGAGAGTCTATTTCGGAATGATACATTTTGGAATCGCATCGACCAACAACTAGTTTACAATATAAGAAGCCTGTACAGTTAAGCTATGTTACTCTGCCTCAGGGGCAAGTGTCAGACATATGACACGGTGTCGGATACAACTATTTTTCGTGAATTTTTCAACTTTTTTGGTCTAAAATGAAATGTTGAAGTGTTGTGTCGTGTCCGACACTTCCAAGTGTCAGACTGCCGTCACATGACCAAAGAGAAGTTTCGGAGTAACATAGCAGTTAAGTGATTCATTTCACTCTATTTCATCATGCTCTAGGGCCAAAGTATAGCGAGTCTTTTGATCCGGTGGGAAATGGGGAATAAATATTACTACTCAGTTAGTAGTAGTTATTCGGAATGTGACGTTATTGTTCTCCCCTGATTGCTTGCCAGGAAGAGTTTTGGGTTGATCCAGGAAGAGCACATTCAAAGGCGTATGAGAAAACTGACAAAGCAATTCTGTCTCTGAGTTCTGAGCTATCAAGAGGTGGTTCGACTGCTGTGACTGCTATTCTGTTCAATGGGCGGATATTGTGGATTGCGAATTTAGGAGACTCTCGAGCAGTTCTCGCTAGAGGAGGTCAGGCTTTGCAGATGAGTGTTGATCATGAGCCTGGTACAGAGAGAAGTAGCATTGAAGACAAAGGAGGTTTTGTTTCGAACTTGCCAGGTTAACACACACATCCTTTCTTCCCGACTTCCCTTTTTTTCCATTGGTAGTTATTATCTCTGCCTCTCGACACGAGTCACTTAAATCGTTGGAAACACACAGACTTACCCATGAGGTGCATACTGGTCATCTTAACGACCCTAGTCCGTAAAAGAGAGTAATAAATACTCAGGTCAGGACTTAGGGAATAGGAATGCAATAGCATTGGAAACTGACAGAAATTTTGTTATCTATCAGGAGACGTTCCCAGAGTGAATGGGCAGCTTGCAGTTTCTCGTGCTTTCGGAGATAAGAGCCTCAAGTCCCATATCACATCAGATCCGCATGTACAGGATATTTTTATTGACGCCACTGCTGACATCCTAATACTAGCCAGTGACGGTCTTTGGAAGGTGATTATTTTATTCGTATATATACTAGAACATATTCCGTATATTTTTTCCCATTGAAGTGTCTATTACCATAGATTTTCTGCTCAATATTAGTTTTGAGTTTTTATATGAAAAATGTTGTGACTCGGGATAATTCATTTAGGTAATGAACAATCAAGAGGCAGTGGACATTGCGAGAAGGATACGAGATCCACAGAAGGCAGCAAAGCAATTAGCAACAGAGGCATTGAAAAGAGAAAGCAAAGACGATATTTCAGTTATTGTAGTAAGGTTCCGGTGACAGAAACCTCACCTGTCCTGTTTTCGATACAGTTTCTCTTTAAATTAGGAACATTTCAGATTTGTTATTATATATTCTTTGGCAGCAGCAGATTTATCGAGTTTAAATATTGATTTTTACTATAAAGAAAAGCATGGTAGGTATTACCTAGTAGTTACAGTTTGTGAATGATGATTCTAATATTAACGAAAGATATTGGTTTGTACAGTTGTTAAGTCGGACCAAACTATATTAATATTAATTATGATTAGTCGAGTAATATTTATTACCTTTTGATTCACTTCCCCTTATGACAGATTGTTGGTTAGAGTCGAAAGTCTCAGCCTTAAAAAAATATTAAGATTAAATATGATGCTGATGTCTAATTTAGATACCGACACACAATGGTTATTTAAACAGCAATTGGATGTTTGTATCCCTCTTTAAACAACGTAAAAGCGTACATTACTACTTGTTTTCTCTAATACAGACAATGTCTGAAAAGTGGTCTTAAGGTCTCCAAAATATCTCGATTTTAAATCAGATGCCAGTTTCGTTATCTCGAGTCATTATTATATGTCTTAGAGATATTATAGTGCGAATTTAAGACATTTTATTTAAGGCCCAGTTGTCCCGAAAACCGTGGATAATGACTTTAAAAACCAGCGGTTATCAGCGAAATTCGGAAACCAAAAATATGTTTTCCCTAAATGTATTTACAAACCCGTTACGTCTATAAATAACAATTGGATGTTAATATTTCTCTTTAAATAACGTAAAAACGGAGATTACTACTTGTTTCCTCTAATACAGACAATGTTTGAAAAGTGGTCTTAAGGTCTCCAAAATAGCACTATTTTAAATCAGATGCCAATTTCGTTATCCGGAGTAATTATTTATCTTAGAGATATTATAATGCGAATTTAGAGACATTTTATTTCAAGGCCCAGTTGTCCCGAAAACCGTGGATAATAACCTTTAAAATCAGCGGTTTTCAGCGATATTTGGAATTCAAAAATATTTTTTCCCTAAAAGTATTTATAGACCCGTTACGGCTATAAATAACAATTGGATGTTAGTATCCCTCTTTAAACAACGTAAAAACGGAGAATACTACTTGTTTCCTCTAATACACACAATGTCTGAAAAATAGTCCTAAGGTCTCCAAACTATCCTTATTTCAAAACAGATGCAAATTTCGTTATCCTGAGTCATTATTATATATCTTAGAGATATTACAGTTCGAATTTAGAGACATTTTATTTCAAGGCCCAGTTGTCCTGAAAATCGTTGATAATAACCTTCAAAATCAATGATTTTCAGTGATATTCGGAAACCAAAAATAACTTTTATTAAAGGTATTTATAGACCCGTTACGTTTATAAATAGCAATTGGATGTTAGTATCCCTCTTTAAACAATGTAAAATCGAAGAATACTACTTGTTTCTTCTAATACAGACAAGGTCTGAAAAATGGTCTTAAGGTCTCCAAATTATCTTTATTTCAAGTGAAATGCCAGTTTCGTTATTCTGAATCATTATTATATGTCTTATAGATATTACAGTGCGAATTTAGAGACATTTTATTTCAAGGCCTAGCTGTCCCGAAAACCGTGTGTGTAAACTTAAAATGGTCAAGTATTTTGCATCATCGGATTTTGAACAAGGTTGTTTTGCTGTTTTCTTCCTTATATCGCCATTTATGCCTTGTTATGGAAAAAATGGCAAAATGGAGGGTCTTATTTAGTTGTATGAGACGGTCATAATGGAAGATGATACGGTTGGCGATGCTCAAGATTCGGAAGTTGATAAGCAACTTTGTACTAACAGTGGGTAAGGAAACTTTGTTTGGTTCGGGTAGTCTGTTTGGCGCAACTACGCAGTTCGTTAATATGCTATCCTGCAATGGACCGTTGTGACAAGGCTGCAAGTTTATTTTAAGTTTATTTTACAAATTTGTTTTAGTTAATAATGAGAGTTTTGGTTAACTCTTTGTTTTCCTTGTGTTAATGTTTCAATAAGGGGGTAATAATCTAAATTAAATAAGGATCTTAATGTAGCTATTATGGGAGACTTTTCACTGCCATTTTGTGGCTGGTGCAGTAGAGTTGTTCGGCTATTTATAGCCTTTGGTTTCCTGTAATTGGGATTCAACAAAGATAATAAAAAAATGACAGTTTGATTCAAGTGCGTCTTCGAATATTAACTCGATCGACTCAAAAGGTATTGAGCTCGTTCACTTATTGATGAATTATAGGTCTAATTCGTCAAATATCCGTCACCAAATACTCGGCTAGTGTTCGTGTTTTAGTCGTGTGCTAATTTACTCGCTTCCGCCTTTTAAATTCGTATCATAAGTGGATGATACGAGTTGGGATACGAATAATTCAATACAAGTCGGAGATCAGTTTAATACATTTCCGAGTATTATTTGGGGCTATAAAATGAATCTCGGGAATGATTAAATGCATCTCGAGCTTTTATTGAAGACGTTGACCCTAAGTTGAAGACGTTCCCAAGGCTGATTTGGAACGGTTATTTTAATACAAAAATGAATTAATGCTTGGCTGGATTCATTGTTTGCCATTATGGTTATTATTAGCTATGTTTAATAGCTAGTCTTTTAGTTTTCCATTTCTGAATTTGTAAGGCTATATGTAGCCAATCCAATTTGATTGTAAAGAGACTCACAAGTTAAAACAAAGAAATAGAATTGTTTCAATTGCTACGTTAGTTTAACGTTCGATTGTTCTCGGATTGTTGCGATAATCCAAAATTAGTGATTAATTAGGGCGCGTTTCCTAATTGTTACTCGATTGGAACCAATAGGTCTTGGTTAGCCAATCTCGTTCATCAAGTTATAGGTCTAACTTGGTGTCTGCTTATCCCTTTCATTTCCGCTGCCAAAAATTCGCATCAGAAGACCAGGCCATCTTCTCATGTATTCCTCATTCGACGTTTAAGTCAAGTATATCCGTCTGATAGGTTTTTGTGTGGGAAAAATGGATATCCATAACCATCAGTCCACTAATAAAAAGGAAAGAAACATCAACGACGACATTGACAGTAGTAATGGATGTTACACATTGCGCACAATCGGGAAGATGCAGTGGAAGGGGTCTTCCTTAGTAGAGCTGATGTACAGACCTTTTACATTGCTGCAAGTCTGCAGCAAAAATCCAAAATGAAGAACTTATCAAGTTATTATACAGCCTGTTTTCGACGCTATTTTCCACGACGATTCCCATCAATATTCTTCCCTTGCCCTGTTAGCTGTTATCGAAGCAGCTGCTGAGACGACATTCAGAAGTGTCTGAGACAGGGTAGCATAAGCCAATAGGTAAGATACACTTTTTTGGATAATAAAAGGGGCCTATATGTATGATATGGATAACGGGGAAAAGGGAAGAATTATAGCATAAGCCAATAGCTTGCTGCACCTTGTGCTCAAGGCGCATCAGTTGTAGCTTAGGTGCATCCTCATCATCAACACGCACCACAGCAAAATCCGCTACTATTTCATAGCCATCACGACCTTGTTTATCAATTATAGCTCACCCAGCTTACATACACCCACCATCTTCACCAACTATTCGAATGTACACATTGAATGCCGAGAATAACCAGAATAAACCCACAATATCGTTTTCCAATGAAGACCAATGATAAAAAAATATAATATGAACTTTCGCTTAAATTAATTGACCCATTTTCCCCCAAGTAGTTACCTTCTACCAACCATCATTTATAACTAACAACAAAGCGGCATATCTCACCAAAATAATAAAGCTTAGATAAATTTCGAGCCAGGAGCAACAAAAAGTCGATAGCAAGTAGCACATATTACCCACGACTACGACCACTAATAACAATATTAGTGTGGTAGATATGTGATGCCTCAAAATTGACAACCATTTAGCGGAATAAGAACCTTTGTTCCAAATTTAGAACCTCGCGTTCAAAAAAAAAATTGACTATTGAAGGAAGGGTGATGAAGGGGTGCCATACCTGGCGGTGTTGATGCTACACCCTGCACTACAGCGCATCATAATGGACTAGAAAACGAAGGCATGGAAGTGCATGTCTGGAAAAAAAGGTGCACGGCAACGTGGTTCTGGTGGTGTGCTAAGTGATGAAGTGACGAACATATGAAGTGCTGATGGTCATTTAAAACTCACTATAAAATAATCACGACAAAAGGGCAGATTGTAATATGAAGTACTTCATATGAAAACTTTAAAAATATATGGGGTCTTACAGTAACAAGAGCTTTCGTCTAACCACGACCCTTATGCAAAACAAAGTAAATGAAAAGAATCCTCTCAACATTAGTTCCAAATATCCTACCATTTCCGATCAAATAAGCTCCATACAAAAATTGCCAGCTAATACTAACAGGTAGAAGTGAAACAAAAACTATGAGACATACTCACATACTAAACAGAAAAGGAAGCACTGGACAGGTGAAACTGTGAAAGAAAGTAATGTAAGCTTCAATAGTTGCTTCTCCTATTCTTCTTTTTGTTCTTTCCTTTTCCACCTTTCTTTCTAATATGATTACCGTCAGCAGATGCAGCGGAGCCTAGCATGAGAACATTTTCTACGTAAACATGGGCATCCAGATCTCTATCACAATTAGCAAACGTCACATCTGTGATATCCATTGTTTGTAGGTCAATGTACGCAATCTTGTTAAGAGACGTCACTACAAACAATTTTTTCTTTTCTGTAGAAAAACTAATAGGCCTCAGGAATCTCTCCCATTTATACTTTTTAATACTAAACATCCTTGTCCAAGATTCGGTCACACCGTACTCTTTCATGATCCATACATTACATTCAAGATAACTGTTGGCTAAAAGACACAAGCAACCATCTAAAACTCCCACATATAGGTCATCTTCCAAATGAACCTGGAAACGGGGCAGCGGCAGACAGCTAAACATCTCATCCCTTAGACTAAATGTTATAATCTCAAACACATCATCGATATTAGTCCCAACCCAGTGAAACATTTCATTTACCAAAGCGCCAATACTCCTCCAATAACAGGGTTCGAAATAGCAAGGAACATCAACCACCCTTTTCCAACAATTACCATTCAAGCTATAAACCATAACTTCACATTGGAAAGACCTTGTCTCCATACTCAAAACCTGCAAAAGCCTCACACATTTCCAGTCCCTAGAAACACTATCATAACCAAACCCAAAAACGTAGCGAGTGTCAGACGGGACAGGTATAGACACATGCAAAATAGGAAGCACATTGTAGGTTTGAGTAGTTGGGTTATACAGCAGCAAATTACCATCATCAACGCGGAGCAAAAGCAATCCACGACATGACCCGATAACCCCTACCGGGGTTTTGCAATTCTCGAAAGGATGACCGAGTTCAATTGGGTTATCAAAAGAGTCGATATCGGCCGAATAAAGTACAGGGCAATTTTGCTTAATGGGTTTGGCAAGATGATCATATTTTTGCAAATAAAACCTAGGAGTTAAGACAACATAGTGAAGATTGGTTTTAGTTGTAAGAGATCGTTCTATATGACAATTAACAAAATCATAATCACTGATTAAATAATACCATGATTTGCAAACAATCTTCAAGCAAAACAGTGTTTTAGCAGGTAATCGTGACAATATATCAGAAATTAAATCAATTGGGAGCTGGGTTAGGGTTAGCATCATCATCATTATTATGAATTGGGAAACTAATTAATATGACAAATAATGAAATTAAAGTGAAATCATAAAAAGGGTACCAGGAAAATCAGAGATTAATGGAACCGTGATGATGAATTTCTGGGAATTGAAGATAATATGCAATCTAGGGATTATGAGTAGGATTAGAGAGTCGTTTGATTGTTGCAACTTTATAAATTTATAAATTTTATTCGAGTCCACTAATTGGTAGTAAATTTTAGGATAAATTACAAATAACCACCACGTATTTGCGTATTTTTACAAATAACCACCACGTATTTCTGTTTTTACAAATAACCCCCAGATTTTCATGTATACTCCCCAATCACCACCGTATATTTGAAACCGAGACTCGTTTTTCATATTTCCGACTCGTTAATGAAAAAATTACACGAAATACCTAAATTACCCCCCCACTTACTTACCTTCACTGACTTTACAATATCTATAACCTATATTCAATCTCGTTTTCCCCAATTCCCCAAATCAATTTATAGTTTCAAACCCAAAATCCCCCAAATTAGTTGATTTAATTCAATCGACCATGATTCGGTCGACCATGATTTTTGTCGTTGTATGGTAAGGAGTGAAGATAACTTTGGATTCAGTACGTGCGATTTCATGCGATTTCAGGCTATTTAGATTCATTTGTGATTGAAGAATCACTTGTTTCAGTATTTAGTACGAGTATATGCTTGGGTTGACTGCTATTGTTGGTATTGGGGGTTGCTCTTTGGCTATGATAACAAGAAAATTTAACATTTGCTACTGATTTGATGGCACATTCAAGAAAGAGAAGACAAGAAAAATCAAGCTAATTAACAAGGCTTTATAGCATAATTAATTGTCGATTGAATTGGCTGGGGTAAATATTGTCGATTGAATTAGACCAAATTGATTTGGGGGATTTTAGGTTTGAAAGTATGAATTTTGATTTGGGGGAATCGGGGAAAACGAGATTGAATATGTTAGTTTTGGTTAAAGTCACTGAAGGTAAGCAAGTGGGGGTAATACAGGTATTCCGTGTAAATTTTTCATTAACGAGTCGGAAATATGAAAAACTAATCGCGATTCAAATATACGGTGGTGATTGGGGAGTATACGTGAAAGTCTGGGGGTTATTTGTAAAAACAGAAATACATGGTGGTTATTTGTAAAAATATGTAAATATGTGGTGGTTATTTGTAATTTTTCCTAAATTTTAGTAACAAGAATATTGGTTTAGTTCGGTTAGAGCTGGCCAATTATACGGGTCGGTTTGGCCCGACTTATTCCTTGGGTATGCTAATCTCTGGTCAGGCCACCACATTAGAGAGTAGAGATTTACATATTCGTCTAGCTTGTGAACTTGCTCAGATCGAGTCAGGGTCCTCACTCCCCGGCTCGGCCCACATACCTAAAAACAGATAACACATAATTTGGACCAGACCCATTCGTCGACGCAGGCTTGACCCGCACCCCGATTAAAGGCCGGTTCAAGGTTCGCATTCTCTGGAACTGACCTGGCCAGACCCGCCCGCTCCACCACCAAGGGTCAGTTTAGGGTAGACTAGATTGAGCCTGACCTGGCCCCTAGGTCGGCCCAACAAAAATCGGCAAGTGACCACCTCCAATTCGGGTACATCAAATCCCAATTTTGTTCACCATGAGTTGACTTATTTTGGGCACAACCCGTATAAGGATCGTCCCTGTTTCATAATAAGATAATCTAAGTAAAGAAATTACCTTTACTATAAATTATTGAAATAAAATAAAAAATGGAATATTATATTTATTCATCATAAGAAAACTATCATGATAATGTTATCATAACCTCGTTATATATGAAAAAATCAATTGAGTAATAAAAATTACTCTCTAGTTGTCCTCAAGTAAGAATCATCTTCACTACTCAACAAAAACTAAGGTCTAATATCCCATCCAAAGATCCAAATACGTTGTATCCACTCTTAGAATTTATACTAAAGTATTGTTTTCCATTCAAAGTCAAATACGTTATATTGACCCTTAGATTTTTTAGTAAGTATTGTTTTCACTTTTTAAACCGGATTGTAAAACATCGACGACGTTTTAGTAAACATCGACGACGTTTTTCATAAAAAAGACGATACTTGCCCTTTTCCTTTATCTCTCTAAACACATTCTCTCCCAAATTCATCAAAACCCACTAAATTAAAACACTCATCCTCTCCCACCAAGGCCACCGCCAGCCCACCGCCACCACTGCCACCACTGCCGCCGTCCCGCCCCCTGCCGGCCCCCCTTGCCGTCTTCCCGCCGCACGACCGCCGTCCACCGGTATGTATTTCTTCTCTTTTTTTTTTTTTTTTTGTAGATCTACTTATATTGTTCTTGTATTTGTGTTTACTATGTTTAAATTTGTTTGTTGTTAGTTTTTGTATTAATTAAAGTTGTAGTTATTTGGTTGTTGTTGTAATTAGTTGTTGTAATTTATTTTGTCTTAGTTTTTAATTATTTCATAATATGTTTGTTTTTGTTCTTGTTAGATTTGTTGTAAAATCAATTTGGTAGTAATTTGTTGTAAGTAAGTTGTTGTTAGTAATTTGTTGTTAGTAATTTGTTGTTTGTAATTTGTTGTTAGTAATTTGTATGAGAAATATGTATAAAGATAGAATTAATCGGTTTTATTTTCGAGTTTTTCATCCCGATATGATGAAATTTGGAGGAAAAAAAATTTTCCCCCATGGTTGGACAACCAAATCACACGTCCAACCATGGGGGAAAAAATTTTTTCCCCATTCTCCACCATGGTGGGACGTGTGGTTTGGTTGTCCTACCATGGTGGGATTAAATTTCTGGAAATCCACCATGGCTGGACAACCAGATCCAACGTCCCACCATGGTGGAAATTCCAGAAATTTCATCCCACCATGGTGGGACGTGTGATCTAGTTGTCCAGCCATGGTGGGATTTCCAGAATTTAAATCCTACCATGGTTTGAATATTTTGATTAAAAGTCCGTCCATGGTTAACCCAAATTTTTTTTTTAGTTTGTTAATTAAGTTGATTAATTTAATTATTTCGATGCTAATATGTTTTTGGAATATTATTAACGCTTATTTGCATGTTTTAATTGTGTAAATGCAGATGGGTGATCGAGGAAAGAGCGTTATGGTTCCCGAAGATCGTACGGTGAACCGTAGAGTCACGGCTTCAAAGCGTCGTATTGTTTTTCGGTGTAGTAGATCTAATCCCGTTAGTAGCGGTATTTCTGACATGGAGAGGTCGGAGGAGGTAGGAGGTAGTGTTCCTGAGATTGTTCATGGTCACGAGGAAGCGGAAGATGATATTGTTGACGAGGGTTTGGTGGACACCGAGTCTGAGGGCGAGGAGGATATTGTTCAGCGGTCCGTACCTTTATCGAGATTGGAGGTACCGTTGTCTCAGAGGTTAGCTCGGGACTCCTTTGGTCGCTATTCTAGGTTGGATGATGGTTCGCAGAGGGAGCCGCGGAAGAAGCCGCGCAGCGATAGTGATTGGCTCCTTAGAGACCCAGTTTCTGGTGGGCCCCGTAACATATCGGTGTTACGCAGTTTTGGGGGGCATGTGGCATATAGTAGTTGGATTGAGACCGAGGAGGCTAGGTCCTTTATTAAGTGTTACGAGAGGCTGAGTTATGTGGATGGGTTAGGGAGCATGGAGGTGCCGGTTGATGTTGTTAGGAGGTTTCAGCTGACTGGGTTGACTGGGTTGACGATGTGCTGCACGACAGCTTTGGATGAGAACCTTCTTAGTGCTTTCATAGAGAGGTGGCAGCCGGATACCAACACTTTTCATATGCCTTTCGGGGAGATCACTATTACTCTTCACGATGTGGAGGAGATTCTTGGGATCCGGCCTACTGGTACGAGGGTGTTTGTTCGAGGTACCTCCGTTGCCGGTTCTTCGAGGGAGGAGGCGGGGTTGAAGAGGGCCGTGGCAGGTTTTTTTGGCAAACCTCCCGGAGAGGTGGCACCACCGTTATATAAGGGTGGTGGCTTGTTGGTGTCAGCTTTGAGGGCTCATATCAAGGAAGGGACTGAGCATGACTCCCTACGTGCTTATTTGATATTGTTGTTGGGACAGACTTTGTTTGTGGACAAGTCTGGTGATAGGGTGTCAGCTCAGTTGTTACCCTTACTTGATGATCTGGAGCAGGTTGGAGAGTATGCTTGGGGTGCCGCTTGTTTGGCATATCTGTACCGACAGCTAGGCATGGCATCGCGACGGGAGGCTCGCGGTGTTAGTGGTGTTTGACAGTTATCCCATATAGGACCTTACACTCTCTATGTGAAGGGGACGGCCGGATGTTCGTGGGGCCATTTCAGAGTCTTAAAACCTTTGAAATGTATGTAACTTACATAGAGGAGGAGTTTTATAGGCCTAATGGTTCTTCTTCCGAAGGATATTCAACTGATTAAGTGTTAATGAAATGTATTTAACGATGATTAATTGTTGGTTCTGCAAAAAATCGTTGTAATATTTATCAGTTTTTAATTAATGAATAAAGTTGTCAGTTGAGTTGTCACATCATGATCAGAACTTTATTAAAGTCGTCAGTTGAGTTGTCACATCATGCTCAGAACTTTATTAAAGTCGTCAGTTTAGTTGTCACATCATGCTCAGAACTTTATTAAAGTCGTCAGTTGAGTTGTCACATCATGCTCAGAACTTTATTAAAGTCGTCAGAACTTTATTAAAGTCGTCAGTTAGTTGTCATGCTCAGAACTTTATTAAAGTCGTCATGCTCAGAACTTTATTAAAGTCGTCAGTTGAGTTGTCACATCATTTTCGGAACAAATTCCCAGCCTGACCTCTATATAAGGAGCTCACTCCACCATCATTTTTCACAAAACTTACTATCTCATCTACTATCTTCCTAAAACCTCATCTACCATCATGCCTATGAACGATGTTGAAGAGGTTAATTTCATACAAAATAGAATTGATGAAATTGTTAATGAGTTTCCTTCCATATTTCGCCGTTTACTAATCGTGTTTAATAATAATATCATTTGGGATTTCATGAACCGTTATGAACCTAATCTCGTATCACTACCACAAATGATGGGTACTCCCTATAAGACAAATTACCCTCATATTCCTGAAATGAATATAACAAAAGGTAAAATTTCTGTCAACTTTAATTTCAAACCTTAATAATATCATTTCTTATAATTTCATTTGTTTACTTACATAATTAGTTGTTACCATTTTATGTTGTTGTTTAGAATCTGTCCTTCTGAAAAGGGATGAACTAAAGAGGATCGAGGCGGAGTTGATTGAATTTTTCAAAAGATGTGAAACCATCATTCCATCCATGACACTACATCAGCTTATGCAGGGTTACCAGGGTGATGGTCAGATATTCCATGGCCCGCCGGAGCCAATTTTTATATACCACATTTATACCGGCTACTTGGAGGAGGAGTTATTCAAGCCAAAGGAATATTCATCAACAGATTACTCCACTGATTAGTCTTACTAAAACCGACTGCGTGTGTTTAATGAAAAAATGTGGTGATGATGGTTTCGTTTGCAACATGGGTATTTTAATCGTTTCTTCTATGTAATGTAATTTTAAGACTTATGTCAGCTTTATTCGAGTACTTTATTAATAAATGTCAACTTTATTCGAGTATTGTCAACGTCAACTATATTTAACCAAAAATTAACGTAAATTTAAAAAAACAAACATTACATAAATATTCATCAAAAGTACTATTACATTTTGACTCCATTAATAAAGTGCTTAACCGAAACTCAATTTCCGTGCAACTTCTTCATCGGTGCTTTCATTTCTACGTCTCCGACTTCTTCCCGTGGCGGATCCGATGCAAGCGTTCCAGTTCTCGATATTTCTCTGGTACAAAGTTTCGAGATGACTGACACTTTCGTGTCTATAAGTCCGCCAAGCGGGAGCTAGTGGTGGCATGGCAACATCATCTTGCGGCCCTCTTGAATGCAACCGCATCCAATGACTGTGGTAGTTTACAATCCACATAACACCAAAGGGTTTTTGACCTGGAACCAAAGCCCTAAGTGGTAAAATTGTCTCACAACTACCACCCCAAATTTTCTCACCATTGTCGCGACGGAAATGACCGATAACACATATAGTCCAGTTGAAGGTGGTTGCAAACACAAGTAAGTGGTCGGAACACATCCAATGCTCCGTACCGCATGGGATCTCAAGATAGAACTCGGCACGCCTCAATGTAATCTCAAAGCCTGTCAAACCAGTCCTAGAGGATGAATGAGTACCGAACAGGTTCTTATAGACGTCGTCGCTTCTAATCTCTCGGGCACACCACATCCTCATCTGAAGGTAGTCGCCCTCTTGCCCCCGTTGGGCATGTGATATAACCCGGTAACCACAGTGACCATCGTCACCGACATCTACCCAACCATCGAACTGGCCCCAAAGCATGACTTAAGTAGAGAATGAGCCGACTCGACACGGGAAGTAGACGTGTTACCGAAATGTAGTACATCGTTTGTATAACATCGCACAAACTTCTCCTTGTGCATCGCCCAAGTGCTCAAAACATATCTCCCTAAGGGACCCCACTTTACACGAAAAGACTCCAATGCTTTTTCATACTCTTCCACGGTTAATGCATCAATAACCCGTACCCAACCCGCTTCTGGATTATAGTAGACAAGATCTCTATACCACTCGGTTTTGTAGATGTTCAGGGTTTTGGCATTGATGGCGCGGTTCACGTGCCACCGACACAATAAATGACTAGAACCGGGAAACACCTCCCTAAGAGCGGCGATCAAACCCAACTCCCGGTCGGTGACGAAGACGGTAGGGGAAACAAAGACAGGTGCAAGAATGTCCGACAACCGCCTCAAAATCCACGTGTAGGAATCCTCGGACTCCGTACAAACAAGTGCACAACCAATTAGGAACGAATTCCCGGTCGGGGTAACACCAACAATCTCAACCAGTGGATTCTTATAGGTGTTTGTCTTGTAAGTAGAATCAATGAGCACAACATAATGATAGGCTCGGAAAAGCTGCACGGCTACGGGATGTGCCATGAATATATGAGAGATCTGTCGTGTCTCCGGATCACTCAAATGCCACATCAAATAATGTGCTTCTACCGCAAGAGCAAACATTTGTTGAGCCGTGTTCCTTCCACCCCTAAATTCCCGTCTCAGTTTCTTCGTCTCGTTATATATTTGATTATTTGACGGTTGAGGTTTAGCCGGCGTTCTTTGGTGAAGAGCGTTCTTGATGTCTTTTGGAAGCACACCGGCCTTAACCTGTTGTCTCACATACGCTTTCTCCTCGTCATCCAAAGCCGCAAAATGACGATCACCATCCTTGTAAACCACTTCCTCGTGATTGTGAAACCCTTTACCCTCGGCGGTGATTATGTTCCAAACTGCACCGCTATCGTCACCTTGCCGAGGGTAGTTCTGCACGGCTCGGATACGGAAAGTGCATCCACACTTATTCGACCCACGACGCTTCTCAGGATTATCAATTGCAGGAGGTCTACCATACCTTGAACATCGAAAGTAAGATGCCAACAACCCGTCTTTTCTTCTGTTTTTTGCCCCATTATTTGCTTTAACCAAAGCAAAACCATGATCCATTGCAATCCTACTCGCCCAATTAAAGGCATCATCGCGGGTAACAAAACCTAACGTCGTTTCAAAAAACGGATTGTAATCGGTGTTATTATTCCCAAATTCCTCAAACGAGTCCTGTTCAATGCAAATACGTCGCTAATTAGACATTAAATAATTAATATATATTAGTAAAACATGATCTACATACGTAAAATGTTATTAATCATGACTATAAAAAAACGATATCATCTCACCATGGTTAGATGAAGAACTGGATGTCATAAACCATGGTCAGACCTCCATTTCACACGTCTGACCATGGTGGGACTTGTGAACTGGAGGTCTGACCATGGTCAGACATCCATTTCACACGTCCCACCATGGTCAGACGTGTGAAATGGAGGTCTGACCATGGCCAGACATCCATTTCACACGTCTGACCATGGTGGGACGTGTGAAATGGATGTCTGACCATGGTCAGACCTCCATTTCACACGTCCCACCATGGTCAGACGTGTGAAATGGATGTCTGGCCATGGTCCATGACATCCAGTTCTTCATCTAACCATGATATTTTTTCCTAATTATTTTTTAAAAACCGCAATTGAATTTTAACTAACTAAGACGTTACGTAAATCAATTAAGTTAGATAAGTATAAACAAACAATTACCGGATTCCGGGAAAAAAAAAATTAACAAACGTAAAATTTGATTAATATGTGAACATACCGAAGAGTGTTCGTCCCCCATGATAAGCGATTTAAGAAAATTGTTGTTGTTGGATTTAGTCAAATTGTTGTTCTTGTACGATTTTAATTGTTTTAGTTGAATTTAGTTGTTTTGATTTTTAGAGAATTAGAGAAGAGAGAGATAAGAGAGATAGAGAGTATAATTCATTAAGGGCATTATCGTCTTTTTTATGAAAAACGTCGTCGATGTTTCCTAAAACGTCGTCGATGTTTACCAGGCGCCTTTTTAAATAACATTTCACAGTACTGAATCCTCTATTTGTGCTACTAACTCAGAAAATCTCAATCGAGACCCGTCCGTTTACCATCGTAGTTCGCGACTTGTGACTTTGTGAGGATGCCAAAAATAATTTGCATCACTCAAAATCATTTTTAGACTCTTTCTAATCAATAATCCTATAGCACGTAGTCACAGTAAGTGTCCACATTGTTCTATCCTAACTCCCTAGTCATCACTCCACTTCACTTTTAGACCATACGTCCCAACTCCCTACTTTATTCTTTCACGTCCATATCTTTAAAATACCATAATTTTAGGGATATGAAGCTTACACAACATGTCATTGGAACATTATTGAAACATTATTGAAAATATTAATAAATTTTTATAGCTTATATGGCATTTTCCGATGCAGAAGCCAGGATTTTAACTTAGCGGGGAGTTAAATAATTTCGGCGAGTACAAAAGAGTAATAGTACAATGTCATGTTGTGTTAGCTTCACATCATTAAAAGAATGGTGCTTCAGAATATCGTTTTCAAACTCGGGTCTCCGGTCCACGACAACTAACCTCGGTGATGGCACGGTAATGCATTGCTGGGTGCCGAAACATCCTCAACAGTCCAAGCCAAACTTGCTACTAATCCACGGCTTTGGAGCCAATGCCTTATGGCAGTGGGCTGATATAGTAGGCAGAATGACACCTTACTATAACGTCTACGTACCGGACCTGGTTTTTTTCGGGGAGTCCTACACGACTAGACCAGACCGCACTGACGCGTTCCAGGCTCAGTGTCTTGTAAGGCTCATGGAGGAGTACTCGGTGAATGCGAGGCTTAGTGTCGTTGGGCTGAGTTATGGGGGATTTGTGGCGTACTCTATAGCGGCCCGACTAAAAAATGTGGTGGAGAAAGTGGTGATATGTTGTTCTGCTGTATGTATGGAGGAGAAGGATATAACTGAAGGGAGGTTTAAGGTTTCGGATTTGGAATCCGCTGCTGATATTTTGTTGCCTCAGACGCCTGAGAAGCTTAGGGAGCTTCTCAATTTTACGCTTGTTAAGCCGCCTAAGATCGTGCCTTCCTGTCTTCTCAATGACTTCATTCATGTCAGTATATAATTTGTATGATTCTTGTCAATGGTTACATGTTGAGTCGGGTCAGGTCGACTTTTATGTTGTTCTTTTCGGGTTCTAGTCGGTCTTTGTGACCTGATTGGGACCGAGTCCATTTTTCTTGATACTCCTAAGTCTCAATGCTTCAATCCTATATGACTCATTGACTCGGCATGAATGTGGTTGCTGGAAAAATGTGCAGGTAATGTGTAGAGACTACCTGCAAGAGAAAAGAGAGTTGATCAGGGCGATTCCTCGAGACAGGAAATTGGACGAAATTCCGAAGATCACTCAGGTACTGGTGTACTACCCTTCTGTTTATTGTTGACAAATTATGGAGATTAATAAAATTATGCTCCCTTTTTGTGGGTTAATACTCTTAAATGAATTTTTGGTGTAGCCAACATTGATAATTTGGGGAGATCAGGATCAGATTTTTCCTCTAGAGTTCGGCTACAGATTGAAAAAGTAAGTTCTCCGTGCTACTGACTCGAGATAGAAATGTACAGCTACGGAATTGTGTAGAGACTTTATTACTAAACTTTATCTTCTCCGAATCCTAATCCCGTGAGGAAGAACTTCCTAGGAACTTTTGTGAAATTTCATTTCTTACTGTAAGAAATTACCTAAATACAATCAACCTTCTTTTCCCAATTCACATAAAATGCGAAATTGCCGAAAATGTGACATTCCTGGCATAGCAGTATATGTCGGTAAGCCAAACCATGTAACCATTGACTATAAGAGTAGATGTATAAAAAAACAAGTTACAGTACTACAATGTTAGTGAATCAGATGCTAGTTTTTATTTTTGTTCTGAAAATGATCAGTGGTTTGCAGTCACATAGGAGAAAATGCTGTTCTAGTGATCATAAAGAATGCTGGACATGGTTTCAGCATGGAGAGACCAAAGGAATTCTACAACAATTTGAAGACATTCTTGATTGATGCTCGCGTTTCGCTTGCAGACGATACACATCAAAATGGCATGGAGAAACATGCTAGCCTCTGCCACCGAATGTGAGACAACATGAAGAAAAAGGGGAGAGTAAATTTAATGTAGGCATCTTTTGCAAGCAAATGATTCACAGCAATATGAACTTCCTACAAGTCTTTTCAACACTAATTTCAATGCTAAAAAGAACCTTACATGGAGCAAATTCAAAACTACATTCAGGGACTTTTATCATTCCACAAACCTAGAAACTTAAGAAAACTAGAGGTTCAAACACTTCTGACATTACCTTCACGCTACAAGTTCAAAACGATTTGGAAAACCTCATGCTAAATACGTCCTCCGAACCGTCTTCTCACCACCATTCTCTGAGGTCTAGCAGCTCTTGGCCGGGTAGCCCGATCGAGGATTGGCACACAAAATTCTTGCAGCTCTTTTAGCTTCTCTTCAAAATTTGAAGCTTCCTTGAGCTCAAAATTCCAATCAAGCCATTGAATAGTCTTCGTAATAGCGTCCTGAATCTTACATTTATCTTTCTTTTGAAGCTTCCGCCCATGTTCTGTTAACACCTCCATGATGCTCTTCAAATAGTTTTCTAAAGCATTCTGGGCCATCACCTTCTTCAAATATCGCTCATCTGCAGCCCTGAATTTTTCAGCTTCTTTGGTCAGCCTTTCAACCTCCTCCTTTGATAATCTGCTCTGATTCGTAATTGTGATCTGGTTTGTGTTTCCCGTTTTAATATCCTCTGCAGACACTTTAAGTATACCATCTGCATCAATATCAAACAAGACATCGAACTGTGGAACACCTCGTGGTGCAGGAGGAATGCCAGAGAGAAGAAATTTTCCCAAAAAGTTGTTATCTGTGGCGATCAGTCTCTCGCCTTCATATACTGGAAATGATACAACAGTGTGGTTGTCAAAAGCAGTAGTTATCCTGCCCACCTTCCTTGTTGGAATAGTGGTGTTACAGGGAACAATGACATTCATCTTGCCACCATAAAGTTTGATACCGAGAGATAAAGGAGCAACATCAACTAGCACAATATCATTCTGATTAACAACACCATTCAAGAGAGCAGCATGTACAGCAGCTCCATGGGCAACAGCTTCGTCTGGGTTAATACTTCTACACAGCTCCTTCCCATCAAAGAAATCCTGCAACAGCTGTTGTACCTTTGGAATCCGAGTTGATCCACCCACAAGAACGACATCGTGAACATCACTCTTTTCCATTTTGGCATCCTTCAAGCATTGATCAACAGGATCAATGCACTTCTTAAACAGATCCATGTTGATTATCTCAAATCTGGCACGAGTTATAGAGGCCGTAAAATCAATGCCCTCAAAAAGGCAATCAATTTCAATTGTAGTCTCATGAGTGGATGATAGCGTTCTTTTAGCTCTTTCAGAAGCCGCTCTTAACCTCCCAAGAACTCTACGATTCTCGCTAACATCTACATTGTGCTTCTTTTTGAAGTTCTCAACAAGGTAGCTCACCAAATTATTGTCAAAATCCCCGCCACCCAAGTGAGTGTCACCGCTTACAGCTTTAACTTCAAATACATTCTTTTCGACACAAACTAAGGACACATCAAATGTCCCACCGCCAAGATCAAACACCATAACATTCTTTTTAGCATCAGTGGCGGTGATCTTCTTATCAATTCCATATGCAATGGCAGCTGCTGTTGGCTCGTTGATGATTCTCAAAACATTTAGTCCAGCAATCATTCCAGCATCTTTAGTGGCCTGACGTTGAGAATCATTAAAGTAAGCAGGAACAGTAATGACGGCATTATTTGCTGTTGAACCAAGATACACTTCTGCTATCTCTCTCATCTTCACAAGGATCATTGAAGATATCTCCTCAGGAGTAAAATTCTTCTCTTCATCTTTGTAGGAGACTACTATCACTGGTTTTTTGGCTTCCACATTATCACCAGGGCCACCAACAACCTTAAATGGCCACATCTTTACATCCTTCTGCACCGCCTCATCATTAAACCTTCTGCCTATAAGCCTCTTTGCATCTATCACACATCAAAACCAGATGATGAAGAATTAGAGAAAGAATATTGTTTATGATACTAGCTCCATCCAATTTTACCGTCCCGTCTGAGTTGTTAATTTTGATCATTAATTTCAATAAATACATGCTCATATCCAATGAGAAATTAGGTGTTAATGCATTTGAACTATGATCCTTTCTAAAAACTGTACAAGTACAAAATATAATGATCGCATCAAATACAAGGCCAAGATAAATTCATAATTTGGGATAGAAGTAGCCGAGATTATGGTGAATGATTGTATATAAAGCTGGAAGTAAGTAGAAATAAGTTTAACACAAATTCTTGTTTGTGACGGGCAGTATCCGTCACAAGCTTGCGACGGGTACCACTTCCCCTCACAAATGACCCATTTAAGGGAAAAGGGGAAGCACATGGGAGGTGCCCCACATGTTTCCTCTACCCATTTTGTTAGAGGAAAAACCCGTCGCAAGGTCCGACCCGTCACAAGGAAGACCTACTGTAAGTTTAAACACATTAACCCGTCTTAAATGAGAATTTGTGCTTAAACTAATACTGCAGAAGATTTGTTTGAAAAAATTCTCTGACCACCATTTTCTTTTATAGTGATGTCACAAAATTATTTGGAAAAAAAAAACTTATTAGGAAGACTTATAAATTAACTTCCTAGAATTTACAAGCATTCCATACAAAAACTCACATTCAACTAACAGCATGGATAATCTAAAGTTACTTCATTCGTCCCGCTCATTTGTTTACTTTTTATTCTTCATGAGAGGTACTTAATCATAGATAAACAAATAATCAAAGGACAGAGGGAGTAGTAAACTTACAACATTCTACTAAAATAACAGTAGTTAAGGGTATGAGAGACAAACCAAAGATGGTATTTGTAGGGTTGACAGCAGCCTGGTTTTTAGCAGCATCGCCAACGAGACGCTGGGTTGGAGTGAAGGCGACACAGGATGGAGTGGTTCGGTTACCCTGATCATTAGTGATGATTTCGACACGGTCATGCTGCCAAACCCCGACACACGAGTACGTCGTTCCAAGATCGATTCCTATTGCTGGGCACACTGTCTTTCCTTCCTGAGACATTTTCTCTTATGGCATTGGTATGGTTAAGGACAAGGGTGTGATGCAATTTATACAAGAAATTAGTTGAAAAAAAAATCCCGGGATACTAGGAGGCAGGAGCCCTTTGGGTTATCCAAAGCATATTTAACTCCAATTGGAGTAATTAAATTAAATTGCATGCATAAAGTTCATTTCAACTTTGGAATTTGAATTCATATTTATCTCAAGTTAACACTTTGGAATTTGTATGTATATTTATGCCTAAGTTCATGGTTTCAAAAAGACACTAGGTAATATGAGAAACTTTCTTTCTGAATGTTATTGAAATAATTTTTACATTTTGAAAATAAAAATGATACTAAAAATAATAAAATTGATTGATAGTTTGATACATAGTAGTACAGTAGTACGGAGTATAATATAAAAACCATGATTAAGAATGCGAATTACATGGTATTAAACGGAAAAAAAAAAAGACGAAAATTTGAGTTGGTAGAAAACAAAAAGCAATAATTAGAACAAACTATAATTAATCAATGACAACAATCTTTACCTTTGGGATACTGATGTGTTTCTCAAACGTCTCCAGTCCGCAGCTTGCTGCTGCTGTTGCATCTTTGCGATAATAGGATCGCAAATGCTCTCGTCAATTTGACTGTCATTACAACAATATGGTTCCAACTTTTAAGGGTTTAGTGCTACAGAGTACATACTATGGATCATGGGTAAAAACCTTTGTGTTTATAAACAGGATAAGGTTGCGTGCATCCTACACTCCCCAATCCCACTACAGACGGGAGCCCTCTACGCACCGTGTTGATATTCTTGTAAATCGTAATCCATAATCAACTAAAGAGTAGTTTTCATCTAAAATGAATTGCCTAACCAAACAGGGGATAGGAGAAAAAGCAAGTAAAAATCAGTTCCAAACATCCAACTCATGATATTAAACTCGGTCTTTCTTCATCTCCTCCTTTTGTTCTTTCTTTTTCCATGTTTCTTTTAAGAATGAACATCATCGACAAATTGGGAATAGTCCAACACAAGAAGATTTTCTACGTAAACATACGCATCCAGACTTCTGTCAAGATCAGGTAACATCAAACCTGTGAGCTTCTTTGTTTCTAAATCAAGGTAAGCAAGCTTGCAACGGGACACTTTGACAAGCACTCGCTTTTTGTCCATTGAATAACTGATAGGCCTCTCCGCGAAAAGATAGTCACGTGTATTGACTTTAAACATCCTAGTCCAAGATCCTGCCACACCATATTCCTTCTTCACCCACACATGACAGCGAAAAGAACAGTTAGCTAGAAGACATAAGATACCATCTACCGTTCCCACATACAGGCCTCTAAATGTCTTGAAATGAAATTTTGGCAATGGCAAACACCTAAATGTTTCATCCCTTAAATTAAACGCAACAATAAACGTGTACAATTTCTCACTACTGGTTCCAACCCAATGGAGTGTTTCATGTACCAAAACGCCAGCGCCCGAAACACAGGTCAGAAAATAGCGAGGAACATCAGGTACGCTTTTCCAACAATTAGTTCTCAAGTTATAAACCATAACTTCACTCATGAGATACCCTATTCCTTTAAACAACCGCTGCATAATTCTCACACATTTGAAGTCCCCAGTTGCATTATCATAACCGAACCCATAACTGAAGTGACCAACCGTCCTGGGAGCTTGGTGGACTTGTAAACTAGGAAGCACATTGTACGTTTGAGTAGTCGGGTTATACAACAACAATTGATCCTTAGTAACGCATAGCAAAAGCAAGCCGCGACATGATCCAAAAACCCGCGTCCCTGTTTTACAATCCTTGAAAGGGTGACTAAGCTCACACAGATTACCTAACGAGTCGAAATCAGCTGAATAATGGACAGGACAAGTTTTCTTACGGGGTTCCGGAAGATGATCATATTCTTGCATATAAAACCTAGGAATTGTGACAACATAATGAAGATTGGTTTTGGTTGCAAGTGATTTTTCTAAATGACAATTAACAAAGTAGCTATCACTAATTAAATTACACCATGATTTGCAAACAATCTTCAAGCATACTACAGTTTTTGCAGGCAATCTTAAAAATATGTCAGTAATCAGATCAATTGGAAGGTGGGTCATCATAATCATGAATTGGGAAACTATTTAAGATGATAGATAATGAAATTAAAGTGGAAACCTAAAATGGGAACCATGATGATGAATTACTGGGAATTGATGATGAAATGTAATCTAGGGTTCATAAGAGTAAATGAAACATTTTAGATTGTCAAGATATAAATAGAGATGAAAATTGGTGATGTCACTCTAAAATTATTGTTTTCGAGAAATACGGCAAATCACACCCATCAGTTTGATACTTTGATACTATGTCTAGGCCCTTTAATTTACATACGTAGCCAATTGAACTCATGAATTTCTCTAAATGCGAAATTAACTACATATCGTAGATTTTAAGAATGAAATTTATTCGACTGAATATTTTACCTTTATTGAAAGATTTCTAATTATTGAAAAGCATGTGCAAATATTTTTTCATTTATTACTTCTAGTGATCATATATTCACAACATGAGATTTTTTAGTAAAGGTATAATGAGAAATTACCACACCAAATTTTATTTAAATTAAATTTGAATGACATTTTTCATTGAAGATGTAGAAATGTATTGTATAATTTTAAATAGACCTATTTAAAATAGTTTTTAGAATAGAACATATAACTTTTAATATATAAATGTGGGAAAAAATTGATTGGGCTTAATTGCACGATTTGGAAAATTTATGGGAGTAATATGCTACTCGTAAAAGTGAAAGTTAAGAGTATAATTTACACATAGCAGTTAAGTTTTTGGGTAGAGCTGGAAGTAATATGCTATCCGACCCGCCTCACGTTTCACATTTGGCCTGGCCCAACCCGTTCCATATCCGGGTCTGGTCCTGGTTCTAAGTGTCCCGTCAAAATAGTAATAAAAAAATCAGTAAGGCCCGTGTGTCCATCTGTGCCGCCCAAACCCATCTAAAACCCACCAAAGGCCGGTAACATCACCCCAAGCCCGGCCCACCTCCTTCACGAGACGGTTAAGGACCCATCGGGATGAGGCCGGCCCTAACCAGCGCTTCTTATGGGGGCAATTTTTTTTCTAAACTTGTCACTACCTGACTATGTTTTCTAACACATTCTTGTGTAAGGTGATCTAACACAAGACTATTGTAAAATGGATTCTATTAGTAACTAACTTTATGGTTTTTAGGGGTCATTTCTATGTTAGTGGATCCGCTTTACACAATATTAGTGTAAAATCGTCTTACAGAAGACCATCTGATTTTTAAATATTGTTTTGAGTCTATGGTTGCATGTTGAAATTGATCAGGTCGCCTGTAGGCTGTTTTTTCGGGTTCTAGTCTATCTTTCTGACTTAATTGGGTCCATGTCAATTTTGCTAAATGTACTCCTAATTCTCATACATTCAATCCTAAATGGCTGGACGTTCATGTGGTTGCTGCACAATGTGCAGGTAATGTGTAGAGACTACCTGCAAGAGAAAAGAGGGTGATTCCGAGAGACAAAAAATTGAATGAAATTCCGAAGATCACCCAGGCACAACCCTTCTGTTTATACTGATTTTTTTTTTGGAAATTATGCTCTATTTTGTGGGTTAATTGTTGGTAAACTTTTGGTGTAGCCAACATTGATATGGGGAGATCAGGATCAGATATTTCCTCTACCATTCGGCCACAGATTGAAAAAGTAAGTACTGTGCAGTGACTTCATACCTAAAAAATTATGCAGTGACTTCATACCTAAAAAATTATGCAGTGACTTCATACCTAAAATTTATGTTCTTCAGTAAGAATAACAACTGAGAATTTGCAGTAAGTATACAAATTCACAGTTGAGTACTAATTAATAGGAAAATATGTTTGTAAAGCCTAGTAATAATGAGTTCTAAATCACAATACTGATAGATAAAAATAAAGAAAAACTTCCACTTTAGTGTCTTGAGAAGGAGAGAACATTCTGTAGTTCCTGGACATGGTATCATTAGGCTAAGGAAAGGCGAGTATCGTGTACCGGACTGAGACCTGGGCAAATAAGTATGAAAAAGATCTACTATAAATCTTGATATTGATCAATGAAAACCAGTTTCATAGACAAATAGTTCTATATATCTACATAACTCATTCTTCAGAAGCTTTAAAACTTAAAAATTGGTGAAGGGTACCCGAAAATAAAGCATCCAATAACACCCACTCCTTATCGCCAACCCCCTAGAAACTGAGGGTGAAGGGTACCCGAAATTAAAACTACACGAGTGAGGTTCCCTAACGTTATGATCCATGGTCATAACTAAACAACAGAGGATAAGAAGAATCAGGTAAAAAACAGTTCCGAACATCCAACTAGTAGCATTATATCTCGGTTTCTGTTGTGGTGGCATATAAGGCTAACACAGTCGAATCTAATTAAATGTGTTCAATATCGCCACTAACTGCAGTAAAGAGTACAATAAGACATACCTGGTAGAAACGAAAGCAGCAGACAGGTGAAAGAAGGTTATTTAAGCTTCAATTCTTGTTCTTCAATCTTCTCCTCCTCCTATTCTTCCTCTTTACACGTTTCTTTCGAACATGAATATCATCAGCAAATTCAGCATAGTCCAACATGAAAAGATTTTCTACGTAGACATGGGCATCCAGACCGGTGTCCCAATCAGCTAACCTCAAATCTATGTGCTCATTTGTTTCTAAATCAAGGTAAGCAAGCTTGAAAAGAGCCGTTTTTAAAAGCAATCTGTTCTCGTCTATTGAATAACTGACGGGCCTCTCCACAATAAGACAGTCAAGTGTATCGAAAGTAAACATCTTTGTCCAAGATCCCGCCACACCATACTCCTTCATGACCCAAACGTTACAGTGAGGGTAACGGTTAGCTAGAAGACACAAGCAACCATCTATCATTCCCACATACAGGCCTTCAAATGGCTCGAAATGGATCTTTGGCAATTGTAGACAACTAAACGTTTCATCCCTCAAATTAAACGCAACGATAAACTCATACTCCGTATAAGTCATTGCTACTGGTTCCAACCCAATGGACCGTTTCATGTACCAAAACGCCAACACCCCAATCACAAGGCCTTAAATAGTAAGGAAAATCGGGTACCCTTTTCCAACAATTAGTTCTCAAGCTATAAACCATAACTTCACACATAAGATACCCTATTTCTTTAAACAACCGCTGCATAATTCTCACACATTTGAAGTCCCCAGTTGCATTATCATAACCGAACCCATAATTGAAGTGACCATACGTCCTGGCAGGTTGGTATACCGGTAACCCCGGAAGCACATTGTAGGTTTGAGTAGCCGGGTTAAACAACAGCGAGTAACCATCATTAATATGAAGCAACAGCAATCCACGACATGACCGGAAAATCCGCGTCCCAGTTTTACAATCCTTAAAAGGGTGACTAAGCTCGCGTAGATTACTTGATGAGTTAAAATCGGCCGAATAATGGACAGGACAAGTTTGTCTACGGGGTTCCGGAAGATGATCATATTCTTGCAAATAAAACCTAGGAATTGTGACAACATAGTGGAGATTGGTTTTGGTTGCAAGAGATTGTCTAAATGACAATTAACAAAGTAATCATCACTAACTAAATTACACCATGATTTGCAAACAATCTTCAAGCATACCACAGTTTTTGCAGGTAATCTTAACAATATTTCAGTAATCAAATCAATAGAAAGGTGGGTTATCATCACCATCATCATAATCAGGAATTGGGAATCTAATTAATATGATTAACAATGAAATTAAAGTGAAAGCCTAAAATGGGTAGCATTAGAATTAATGATTCGAAGAAAACATGATAAATTTCTGGGAATTGAAGATAAAAATGCAATCTAGGGTTTATAAGAGTAAACGAAGCATTTTAGATTGTCAAGATATTACCCAAAATCGTTGAATCCATTGTTAGGAAAATTTTGAACACCATGAATTTTGATCTAGATTGAGACATTGAGTACCTCAATTTAGAATATGAATCTCTGAAAGTGTGTTAAAAGAGTGTTTTTTTCCTTTTAAAATACTGGAGTACTTATTGTGTAAAACCGTCCCACAAGAGACTTATCCGCCAATAATAACCAAATAAATGAATATATAAAGCGGACAATAACCAAAGAAGTGAATATATAAAGCTATCATACGGGCCATAGCGTATCCCGAAAAAAAAATATGTCGAGTTCTCTTAAATATTTTTATGCATGGAACGATAGTTTTCCGGAGTCCGGGGCCCATAGAGTCTTCATTTTATAAGATTGACACCAATGGGTTAGATGCGGAATGAGGTGTGTTCATGGTTAATAAGTACTCCCTATGTTTTAGTAACCCATGTATGGTAGCCAACTAGAAAAATACTTCCTGAAAGCAATCTTCTTCATCAGTGTGTTATTTTTGCTATATGTGCAGTCTTTAAGCGCGGAATGGGTAAATCCCCGAACATGCGTGAACGTCTGTAATCTCCGCATCACTCAAAAGCATTTTCTCTTATTTCTTATCCTAAAGCAGCTTTGAAGCACGCTACATTTGAAAAATCTTTTCCGTCGACACCTTCAAAGCACGCCTTATAGAGAAGTAAAGCGTATAAGACAGCAAAATTATTCAAAATATACATGATTATTATTGCATATATAGCATAAAATTGGGCAATATGCCAACATAGAAGAAGTTGAAAATTGTTGCTACAACCAAAAGAAAAAAAAGCTAGCTTGCTACAAGTTCATGGTTTCTGAGCTGCCTTATGGCAGTAGCCTGATGTCGTAAACTGGATGAGACCTGACTTCAACGTTACGTACCCGATCTGCTCTTATTCGGAAAGTCCTACATCACGCAGCAGATACGAAAACTCAAGTCAAAAAATTCCAAACTCCAAACTTGTAGTATTTAATCTTGGTTCTGGTGATATTGGAATAACTTCACAGAACATATGTGTTTCAATGTCGCGGCCTTGATTGAAAACCTATCATCATGATTCAACCAGTTCCTATACTTCAAGCTCTACCAAAACTAACACAAGGCTAATACTAAATAACAGGTAATGGTAAAGGTTACAGAGAAATCATAGCATGCACCGAAAAATATAAATTTGACATACCTAACAGAAACGAAAGCAACGGACAGCTGAATAAAGAAGGTTACATAAGCTTCAATTCACGATCTTTACCCTCCTCCTCCTCCTCCTCCTGTTCTTCCTTTTCCCATGTTTCTTTCGAACACGAATATCATCACTAAATTCAGCATAGTCCAACATGAGAAAATTTTCTACGTAAACATGGGGATCCAGACCTCTGTTCTTATCAGCGAACGTCAAATCTGTGTACTCCATCGTTTCTAAATCAACGCAAAGCACTCTGAAAAGGGACGTTTTTAAAAGCAAATTCTTCTTATCAATTGAGTAACCGATAGGCCTCTCCAAATTTATAGTGTCAAGTGTTTCGAAGGTAAATATCCTTGTCCAAGATCCCGCTACACCATACTCCTTCATGACCCAAAGGTCACAGTGAGGATAACGGTTAGCTAGAAGACTCAGGCAACCATCGAGCATTTCCACATACAAGCCAAGAAATTGCTCGTACTGGTAATTTAGCAGAGAATTCGGCAGTGGTAGACAACTAAATGTTTCATCCCTAAAATTAAACACAACAATATGTTTATACACATCATCACTATCGGTTCCAACCCAATGCCACATTTCATTCACCAAAACCCCATTACCCCAACCACGGGACCTGAAATAGCAAGGAACATCAACTACTCGTTTCCAACAATTAGTTCTCAAGCTATAAACCATAACTTCACACATGGGACACCATATTTCCTTATACAAGCACTGAAAAATCCTCACACATTTGTAGTCCCGGGATACATGATCATAACCGAACCCATAATCATACAGAGCATTTGACATGATAGGTTGATATACAAGTAAGAGAGGAAGCACATTGTAGGTTTGAGTAGTTGGGTTATACAACAACAAATGACCATCATCAACGCGAAGCAAAAGCAAGCCACGACATGATCCGATAACCCATACCGGGGTTTTGCAATTCTTGAAAGGGTGCCTGAGTTCAACTGGGTTATCAAAAGAGCCGAAATCGGCCGAAAACAAGACAGGACAATTCTGCTCAATGGGTTCCTCAAGATGATCATATTCTTGCAAATAAAGCTTAGGAGTTGAGACAACATAATGAAGATTAGTTTTAGTTGCAAGTGATCTTTCTAAATGATAATTAACAAAATCATGATCATTAATTAAATTATACCATAATTTGCATATAATCTTCAAGCAAACCACATTTTTTGCAGGTAATCTGGATAATATATCAGTAATTAAATCAAATGGGAGGTGGTTTATCTTAATCATCATTATCATGAATTGAGAAATTAATCAGAGAAATGTGATGTAATAATGAAAATCTAAAAAGGGTAACATGAGAATCAGAGATTTAAAGGGACCATGATCATAAATTTCTGCTAATTGAAGACAAATTAAATTCTAGGGTTTGAGGGATTAAAAAAAGAAAATTAGATTGGGAAGAGAATACCCAATTACCACCACTAGAAGGAAGGAATTTGCTTAACCTAATCTTTGAAACATCATCCGACAATGTCGTTAATTTGATGGAATTTAAATTTGTGATGGGGGTCATATACTCTTATATGGGCCATGACCAACTTATATTTCTCACGACCCGACAACGACAACGTTACTCCTGTGTCTAAAAATCTTGTATTATGACTAGACGAATAATATCAACCTGGTTTGAATAACTATAATTGAAACGGTTAATTCGAGACCCAAAATTAACCCAAAATGCAAACCCCGAATATGAGACAAGCTTATCGGACCCGAGCTTGTGATTAGTTATGCTAAACGTGTAATTGACTTGACCCGAAAAACGAATTGATCCGTAATCTCTAAAAATGATCAGGAATAGTTAACCAGAAATCACACTTAACATTGTCTATATTAAACTAAAATATACTCCGTAAATTGTAAATGGTATCATATTAATATTTAATTCTACCTAACATCCTTATTTAATGAAATTTAATGATGCAATTTCTCTTATCCATTCACTTTCACTCGTACATGACCAAAACCTAATTGACTCATACTCGAACTGAGTCGTATCCGAAATGACCAACACCAACACACCCAAACCCGGGGTGACCCCACCAACCCGAACAGTGGCTAATATATGAGACATCTAATAAAAGCGACATGAACCAACATGAAAAGGTAAAAGTGACTCTTGATGCTTTAGGCAATCTACAATACTCATCTTTCGAATAGTTAGCTCACCAACATAGTTTAACTTTTAAGTCGCAGAAGCAAAAGAGTTTTGCTTGTGACCGTTACAAGTTTATGACCTCTAACAACCCCTCTCTTCCTTGCTCTCCCACTTACAGCTTGTGAGAGGTCACAAGTCACAAGCTTCTGGCGAAAAGTATACGTCATAAATGAGAATTTATCTTTAAGCCGTTGCATCTCTTTAATTCTACAAACTAAAGCGGGGAAAAGTCATACAACCACATATAGCACCATCATTTACGGAGTAGAAAATAACCCTGAAATTAACGCTACCCCAGAAAGGGAATGAAACAGTGTAGATTTTTCGCAATTTGGCCTGTCTAGTGAGATAATTTAGCTTGGTCTATGCATTCCCAAGATAATTAACGTAAGGCCGATATACTAGTTACTACTTACTAATGGAGTGTTCCTGTAGGAAACGGCAAGCTTGTCGGTGAGGTAGTTTGATATGTTCTTTTTAAGGCTCACCAGAGTTCAAGATTTTCCGTGGTTGGCATATCCGTAAAGGGCGGTGCTTCGAAACTTCCTCGAATCTCGCAAAATGTGAATGCAGTAAAATCGCTCACTGTGATGTTTTAACACCTTTACAACACAACTGCATTTCAGTCTCGTGGCCCTGGCTGAAAACCATTACAATGACTCAACCATTTCCTATAGTTCAAACTCCAACCAAAAATAATGGACTAAAACACTACTAGCGGGCGATGCTAACAGTTACAGAGTACATAATAGCAATAACCGAAAAATATAAAAATGACATACGTGACAAAAACGAAAGCATTGGACAGCTGAAAGAAGGGTACATAATCTTCAGTTCTTGGTCTTTCTCCTCCTCCTCCTCCTGTTCTTCCTTTTTCCACGCTTCAAACAAGAATACTGTCAATAAATCCAGCATAGTCCAACATGAGAAGATTTTCTACGTAAACATGGGGATCCAGACCTCTATTCCAATCCGCACACATCAATTCTGTGTGCTTCAGTGTTTCTAAATCAAAGCAATGCATCCTAAAAAGGGACGTTTTAAACAGCAATTTCTTCTTGTCAAATGAATAACGAATAGGCCTGACCAAATTTACAGAGGCAAGTGTTCCGAAAGTAAACATCTTTGTCCAAGATCTCGCTACACCATACTCCTTCATGACCCAAAGGTCACAGTGAGGATAACGGTTAGCTGAAAGACTCAAGCATTCATCTAGCATTCCCACGTACAAGCCATGAAGTAGCTCGAAAGGGAGATTTTGCAGTAAATCTGGCAGTGGAAGACGACTAAAAGTTTCATCCCTTATATTAAACGTAACAATTAGCTCATACACATCATCAGTACTTGTTCCAACCCAATGACACCTTTCATGAAGCAAAACCCCCTTATCACAGCAATGGGACCTGAAATAGGAAGGAACATCGGGTACCTTTTTCCAACAATTAGTTCTCAAGCTATAAACCATAGCTTCACACATGACATTCCCTGTCTCCTCAAACAAACACTGCATGATTCTAACACATTTGTAGTCTCGAGATACACTATCATAACCAAATCCATAATTGTAGTGAATATACTCAGTGGCTGGTTGGTTTACAGACGAAACAGGAAGCAAATTGTAGGTCTGAGTAGTCGGGTTGTACAGCAGCAAATGACCATATTTAACGCAAAGCAAAAGCAATCCACGACATGAACCTATCACCCTCACCGGGGTTTTGCAATCCTTGAAAGGATGACTGAGTTCAATTGGGTTATCTAAAGAGTCGAAATCGGCCGAATAAAGTACAGGGCAATTCTGCTTAAGGGGTTCCTCAAGATGATCATATTCTTGCAAATAATACTTAGGAGTTGAGACAACATAATGAAGATTGGTTTTAGTTGCAAGAGATCTTTCTAAATGATAATTAACAAAGTCATTATCATTAATTAAATTACACCATGTTTTGCAAACAATCTTCAAGCATACCACAGTTTTTGCAGGTAATCTTGATAATATATCAGATATTAAATCAATTGGGATGTGGGTTATCATCATAACTAATTGGGCAGATGATTCATATGAAAACTAAAGAAATTAATTAGGAATAATAGAAAAATTAGTGAAAACCTAAAAAAGGGTAGCACAAAAATCAAAGATTTGCTTGAACCATATTCATGAAATTCTGCAAATTGGAGAAGATATGAATTCTAGGGTTTGAATGATTAGAAAAAGAAATTAGATTGGGAAGAGAGTACCCGATTACAATTTACAACCATTCAAAGGAAGGAATTGCATGACCTAATCATCGAAGAATCATCGACAATCGACAATGTCTTTAATTTTGTGGTGCATTTTGGATTTCTGATGGTGGACTGGTGGTCATATATAGGCTAATGACTCTATGAGCAACTTATGCTCCCTAGCCTCCCTTATTCGTGACATCTTATTCGACGTTTGTTATAGGTCTGGTATTTTTTCGGGTAGGGAGGTGGATATCGGTTTAGTTGACGGACACGGCGGATCTCTTCGTCATGCGGATTTGCTGCTTTATTCCTGGGACAGAGGGCGTGATGTGTGTGTTGATTTGACAGGGTCTTCCCCCTTGACGCAGATTGGGCTGACCGATTTTTGTGTCGGGACGGGTTGTCGCTGATGCTGTTCAGCGCAAGTGTGCTAAGTATAGGGATTTGTGCGCGGCTGTTGGATATGGTTTCCTACCCTTATCTTTTTCTTCACTTGGGGAGTTGGGTTCGGACGCTATTGACTTGCTCAAGCGGATCCAGAAATTCTCGGTATCTCAGGATGCTGGGGCTCGGGTGGCCGCTTATATCTTCACTAGACTTAGTTTTTCTATAGCTAAGGGGGTGAGGGCCCAGATTGTCTCTCGGCTCCCCACCAACTTCTTGTAAACTCCACATTTTATTTTAATGAAAGCTGCGTACATCTTATAATAAAAAATAATAATAATAATAATAAGAAGAATGAGCAAATTTTTAATTTTTTTAATTTTCTAGGCAATAAGTTGTGTGATTTGTTGTGTATTTGACTCAATATTAAAATTAAGACGGATAATGTACATCTTAAATGAGAATTTTTGGAAATTTAAGTACCACTAACAAAAATTAATATTTTTATCGTAATTAGTAATTTACTTTTGATTAAAATATGATTAGCAACAAAAAAAATGTTAAATAAACGATTGAGATTGAAGGAGTACAAAAATCGTCTGCTTTTACCATTTTTAGCCCAAAACACTGTATCGCCGACCGCTTGGTCTAATAAAACCACCGGGGTAGGTATGGATGACCAAATCCAAAAAGTTAAACTACAAAATGAGCCAAATTTTGAATTTGACCGACCTCCACCCAAACTTGTCCTCCACTGAGCGTATAATCGGCGTAACTCAAAACTACTTAACCTAAAAATAATATGATCCGTCATATGTATAAGTAGTTTAGAATAATTGATTCGATACCACACTCTTTTAAAAGTACTATCTTAAAAACATTAAATTATCCATAACATCTAGAGTCACTTGATAACAACACACTAAAACAACCTTAAAATGACTTGACTAACCCGATCAATCACGAATATACAACATAATTGATACGACTTGGGTAGATAGACACTCCTCTTATCCCGTGTACCTGTATCACAAACCATGTCTAGCGCCAACACTCTTGGGATACGTATACGCACCAAAACGTGTCGAATACTATAAAGTCGTGTCTTGTTTTTTTTCATGTAGTTGGACACGTATCCATGATATTTAAACACGTCTTGAGCACATGCCCATTCTATTTGGATACATCTTCAAACATAATCAAGTTGAATTTAAGGTGAATGACCTATGTGTGTAGTTTTCTGAAGTTTGGTAGGAAAATAAGGTTAATCGGGCGTGAATGATGTTCTTTAGACGGAGAATAAGAGATCGACATAGAATGAGTTATAATCAAGGTCAAAAGCCATTTAATGTGAACCACTTTTACGAAAACAAAATCGTAAGTTTATAACTACTCTATAAAATATGTATTTTATTAAATATTAAATAGAGTATCCCGTGTCTTAAATTTCATAGGATACATGTAACACCCGGAAATGTACCCTATTTTTATAGTGAAAATATTTTACGGATACTTTTCAGCGAATTTAAGTTTTAATTTAGAATTTAATGTTTCGAGTCGAATTTAGAATTTCCGAGTTCGTATTTGGAATTTCCGCGAGTTTTCAAGTAAAACCCGTCTTGAGCCGCCTTTGACTTTTCTTGACTTTTGAGCCGTCTTTGACTTTCGTTGACTTTTTCCCTACATATACTCCCTCATAACCCTAACTCCCTCACAACTCAATCTTCTTCTTCCTCACCATAAACACCAAAACCTAGCCTCCATATTCTTCCAAGTTTAGAATCGTCGCTACGTCTTCATTTCTTGCTCAAATTCAGTTAAGTTCGTCTTATTCTTCCCCTCTCATCTTCCTCTATCCGTATTGGTAATAAAATTACCGTCTTTCTCGCTTTTTAAATTAACCGTCCTTCTCAAGGTGAATGATATTCATCTTTTATTTTCTAATTGTATGTAGGCGGAGACTAGGAAGGTTTAGAAACCGTTTAAAGACGCGAAAAGGTAACGGTGAAGGGTTACTCGATATCATTTACGTATTTTAATGTGTTTTCCATGTTAGAAATCGTATTTAGAATATGATTAGTAATCTTAGGAATTGTGTTGTTGATGATGGTTGTTGTTAGTTGATAATTGATATGAGAATTGATGAATTGTGATGATAGATGATATTTGTGTTATGCCTTAGTGAAATTGTGGAGATTTGTGTGACTTGTACCTGTCCGAATAGGACGCAGGCTGCGTCGTGGTGACGCAGGCTGCGTCACTCGCTGCCAACAGAAAATTTCCTTCACTAACCCCTTTTCGTAAAATGATCATATCTCCTTCGTTACTTGCTTGTTTTGGGCGTGTGACATCCCGTTGGAACCGTAAGAGGATAAGCTGTCACCTCCATTTGAAATTTATGCATTTTAATGTCTAGAACTCTAGTTATGACCGTTTGAAGTGGACCCTTGTTTTCGTTGGTTTCCAAACAACGTTGTTTTGGAGAGATGATCTATGTTTTTATTCATTATGCTTCATAAACTTGTTCTAATGCTTATGTATCATGTATTGACTCATGTTTATCATATTTAAACTTATATGATTCCCTATTCTCATGTTTTGTGACGGTTTTTGGTATGTTCCCACTTTGAGTCGGTTTTTACAAAGGTTACGGTTTGAGCACAAATTTCCTATGTGCTTTGTACTCTCATTTCCCGGCTACACCCTTATACTCGTTAGACTGGAATGTCGGAGCGATGGGGTGTATCCTTGATGCTTGTATGCATGTTTTAGTTGGGATATGACTACGTTGTTAGGTGGTGAACGCAATGCGTTGATCGACCCGGCCGTCAAATGTTGTATCTTTGCGAGGTGGTGTCATTGCATGTAGCGTACTAGCTTGACTTTTGACTATAGATCTCTTTCCGCCTCTTTTGTGTGGTTTAGCCGAATTTGGGGTACTCGACGTCTTTGTATGATCGAGTCTTGGATGTGGAACGTCTTACCACATGTCGAATCGGGAAATGTCTTATTCCGAGAGTCTGGCCAGGTTTAGAGTAGGACCGTATTATTATCGTCGTCCTACCGAGAGGATTAGAGTCTTGTGTGTACGAAACGTCTTATCGTACATGATTCCGGGAAACGTCTTATCCCGTGAACTGTATTGTCTAGGTCATGAGTATACGAAATGTCTTATCGTATACGGTTCCGGGAAATGTCTTATCCCGTGAGCTTCCATTGGCTTGTCTTGCTATTGTACATGATGCTAGTGCGTGCCATTAACCGTGAGAGATTGTGTTGTCATATTCGTATGATTTGATGGTCGTTTGTAAGTTGAATTATACGTGAACATTGAGTTGGACTCTTGCATGAATTAGATGATTGACGTGGTTTATATGTCGAGTTTCTATCTTATCAAGTATATGCCGCTAACGGTGAGATGTAAGCCCTAGTGAGTATATAGTTGCCTAAGGGTGTCTTCCCCGAGTCTATCAATAACATGATGGCTACGGTTTGTACTTCATATGCTCTTATCATTATATATCGAATTGCCTATCTATCCTTATCGTATTTCACATGTATATCTTTATATGCATGCTTCTACTTTTGTATTTCCTTCTATGTACGTTTGATGTGATATGGCTGGGAGAACCCGGAGTTACTCCCCACTGATTGTGGCGTTCATGTTTTTCATGGATGAACAGGTTGCTTGCATGGTTGACTTTTTGCTATGATATTTTGGGTTCGGGTGTGAGCTAGCGGGCGTAGTCCCTGGATGAAACACCTCTAGACGATTTTAGCTTGTGTGCTAAACACTTTTACTTTGTTAACATTTCGAGAGACCGCGTCTCTTGGTTGTATTTCGTACTTAGTTTGTAATATTATGACACTCCTCGTATTTTCTATATTGCATGTATAAAAGTTTTTAGAATACCGTATTTCCGCAAATTAATTCACATGCTTGTATGTTTTATATTTCCGCATTCACGAGGGTTGTCACAATACATTCTCAGACTTTCAGGTGTCCATTACATATCCATGTCCATATCCGTGTCCGTATCCGTATCCGTATCCATTTGCGACCTATCCACTTGACCAGTAACCCGTCTTACTCAAATTCTCGGGTAAGGTCAACTTACCCACGATTAATTTTGGCGGGAAAGAGGCAAGAGCGCGAAACAACGCGGTTGAAAATGAACTAACCGTGTTCATCACCTCTCCATCAAAACCCTAAATCCCCAATTTACACAAAACCTACTTTATTGAAAATAATCGATTAATCATCCATTTTAATCTCATCGCTTGCTTAATCCTCCGCTACTAATCTGGTATCAGCACATTTTCCTCTCGATTTCGTTAATTTTCTTTAACTTATCTCTGATTTCATTAAAATTTCAAATCGTGTGTATGTAAATTGCGCAATTAGCTTAATATTTGTAAATCAACTATTTACATTCTGTAGTATATGTTGTTATTAAATTGATTTGTTTCATTAAATTAATTCCACATTTCTTTTGTGTTCTAATTAATTAGTTTATATTAGGGATAATGATTCCTAGTTAGGATTAATTACTTATGCAGGATGTCGGAATCGATGCCGCGTTACAAGCGTGATTGATTAGGAATTGAGATAGTATTAATATACTGTCATAATTTAGATGAATATTCGTAGTTATTACGACGACACGTGATATGTGTGCATTATTAGTCAAGGAGGTATCTTGATGTATTTCTGGTTAATTGATTTCAGAAATGGGTGATAACGGTGTAGATTTTTCGCAATTTGGCCTGTCTAGTGAGGTAATTGGTTGGTTAGCTTATGCATTCCAAAGATTGTCGATTTAGGCAGATGTACTTTACTAGTTATTACTGGTTTGTTCCTGCAGGAAACGGATAAGCTTGTCGGTGAGGTAGTTCGGTATGTTCTGTTTAAGACTCACCAAAGCTCAGGATGCCCTATTAAGAGGGAAGAGTTGACGCAAATAGTGACTAAGAATTATAAGCAGCGTGCTCTACCTGCTGCTGTGATCGATAAGGCCAGAGAGAAGCTTGTTGGTGTTTTCGGTTATGAAGTTAAGGAGCTTCAGCGTGCTCGTTCTACATCAAAAAACCAAGCTCGCTATTCTCAGCAGAGTGAGTACCGATAGTGGGTGATTAAGGAAAAATGTTTTCTAGTGCGATATTTTGTTGGCGTTCATTTGATAATATTAGGGATATTTTAATAAAAAAATCTTCAGCATAAATATTCAATTCCAAAAGAAAATTTGTTTCCTTGGACACCATGTACTTTTTATTATGTCTGCTGTAGTTTATCAATCTTCAGCATAAATATTGCAATTCCAAAAGAAATTTTTTTTTGACGTATGACAAATTCAAGAAAGGAAAGATGCTGACTTTGAGATTGTGATTGCCGGTTACATCATTCATATAGTTTGTAACTATGAAATTGATGGAGCATCACCTTAGTGGCAAGCAAATCAGCTCTGGAAACCTGAATATAGCGTTTTTCAATTAAATACAAAATGGTCAAAGAAAAGGCAGCATCACATGGTAATATATGATCAATTGATTCATTCATTGGGCATTTGTTATGGTGGAGGTTTCCTTACGGATCATGTCATAGTCTTACGGAAGGCTCATATGAGCTATTGGATGCTAATGTTCACCTTAATTCTTCTGCTGTTCTCTGTGCTTATCTTGTAATCGGCTTTATTAGTCTTATTATGGTGGTTACTGAATAACAGATTTATTTGTTACAGGTGCTGCTGATTTAAGATCATATATTGTAGTCAGTCAATTGCCTGCTGATGTGTACCGGAAATTTGTCGAGGATGTCAACACTGCACCCTTGACAGGGTTTACATTTGTGGTTGCCGGTATTGTCCACCTTGCTGGGGGTAAAATTTCAGAAGGTATGTATATTTTGCTGAAGCACATATTTCTCTTTCATAATGTTTCAGTCCTCCAACTATAACAGTTTCGTTGACCAATATACGTACCACATGTCCATTTCATTCAATACTTCAGTTAACGGTGCGACTAATCTAAACATTTTGAGAGGCTTACCAATGATGCTGTGTTCTAGATCTTGCCATATCTTCTTCTTCATTTTTTGAGAGAACTGACAAAACACTTTACAACTCCTAGAAAATCTGTGGCATCATTTAAGACGACTGGGGTTGAAAGAAACTGATGAAAACCATCCTGCACTCGGGAATGTAAAGCTCTTGTTAGAGACACTAGTACAGCAGAGGTTAGTATTTGTTACTTTTTCTCTATTAAGTGTTCTATTAAGGCTCGAAAGCCAGGAGCTATCAAGCACAGTCAGTGATATCAACCCCTTTGGGTGAGATTTCGGCGTAGAAATCCCAAAGGATCAAGTTAACTGTAATTTAACGGTGCAGATATATCCAGAAGGAGAAAGTTAACGGCCCTGAAGGAAACACAGTAGTGTTTGAGCTAGCTGAGAGAGCCTTAGATGGTGATGTCAGCCAGAAAATTAAAGACTATGTATCCCAGGTAAGCCAATTGGAACTAGTTTGTCGTACTCTCTTTCTTTCACTTTCAAGGACCTACATATGTGTCGGTCTCATGAGACTGAAACATATAATGGATGTATTGGATAGTGTTTTCCTGAAGTGAGTTAATTGGTATAATAGGTTGATGTTATCGGAATGTGAAACAGTTTCTCAAGAGACTAATAGTTGTTTAAATACGAGCAGTTTGCTCGTCTTTCTGCTGCGTAATTTTGCTACTACGGATATGATGTGGGACCGACCCTCGAGGGTCCAATACAATTTTGCCTAATGTATCATACATGACCTAGATTGTTTTGTTCCTTTTTTTAGATCATTGGTAAGGATGTTGTCACCATTGAGCTCAATGACTGATTGAATCTCCAATTTCATTCGAAGGTATTTCTCGTATCTTCTGCTATGAACTACGCTTTTCAATTGATACTTATTCATCCTCTTTACCACCTCATTGGTTCTACTATTGCTTCTTTAGGTTCTATTGGTACCCGGAGTTTCAGAGCTCTTATATTACCTCCTGAAGTTTATCGCAGGATTTTGTTCAACCATATCGAGGGGCATTTTGGAGAACGGGCAATCTGGTTGAACGTGTAATTATATGATATGTAGTTTAATTAGCAATTGGAGGGTTGTAAGACCTTGTTGGATCTTTCAAATTTTTGGCATTGTCAAATTCCAACTATTATTTACCTCAATAGCATCTAAATATTAACAGAAGTTCTGTGACAGAACTATCGTGTGATAGCATACGCTAGCATCTGACAGTATATACATGCCAAGTGTGATCATTTATCATAGTTGAAGAACATCAACCACTAATCTAAGCTCGATATAAAAAGAAAAGAATTACTGTGTTATTCTACGAGTGTAACGAGGGATTCCACCCGTGGCCCTGCACAAAACATACCACCTTCCGGTATACCAAGAATCCCTGCAGAATAGACACCACTTTCCAGCGCACCAGGAATTTGAACCATGTTGATGGTTTGAGTCTCGAGATCAAAGCACATGAGCCTTTTAGGAGTATTTAGAGGCCCTACGATCATAATTTTGTGCCCGTCTCTTGAATAAGCATAACACAAAGGGCGTTTATAATCGGGCCAGTCGTGATAACATGCGCTATCATATTGGTTCAACGGGCAACGAAACAATAAAGTCCAGCAGTTTTCTACTGTCACCAGCCATATATCCAACTCTCTATTAGATCCTCCCCCCATCATTACATGGAGATGCCCCTCTACAGCGAATACTGATAGTAAAAAAGAGGACTTCAAATTTGTAGGGATCGTCATCTCTTCATACCTGCAGATGTCAACTAGTTAGTTAGTATAATCATGAAGGATGGTATTCATTGACCGGCAAATCTCCTCAGCATCAAAATCACCCCACGCCAATAAAAAATAAAGTACCTGTTACTCGAAATATCGAAACGCATGATCAATAGAGTGTTCAACTGATCCGTTGGAGTGAACCAATACACAGAGTTACTATTTTTCTTCTTATTAGCAACAGGAATAAGATCCTGAGGCAGCTGGCTACTACTCTCGATCTTCGACCATGAATTGTCTTTCAAACTGTATATATAAATGTTGAAATCATTCCGACAGTGCATATGGATAGAGCTGACGATCTTGTAATCGTCCTTGACGCAATCATACGCAAACATGTCACGCCTGAAAAAACCACCGGTATCGGCGTCCGAGGAGTCTCTCTTCACTCTCGGTATTTGTCGATAGGATCGAGTGGTAGGATTGTACAGAATAAACTCCTCCACTTTTGAAAAACACATCACTCCATTGCAAATATCTGTAACACAAAAGAAAATATCTCGTTTAAAACGGTCGTATTCATTTTATTGTTAATACATAAAACTTATTTTCACATCCTAGTAAGTAACTTTCTATTCTAGTTAACATTCACAATTTGGTAGTCAAACTGAAAAAATTTAGACCATTAATATTGTTAATATTATGCAACTTAGAAATACAAAACTTAGATTTATTTATTATGTAAAATTCATAAATTTTGATTTTTCTTTCAAAAAAAGTCACTTATATACGAGGAAAACTACGGTCAAAGTACAGCCTCGAAGATCGCAAAAAACAAGTGTTACCTACTTACCCTTGGTCTGAATCGGAGGGAGTATGATTTAAGCCCGTCTTTGGCTTTAAAAAAAGAAATAAAAAAAATATTATTGGGGGACGAGCGACCACCAAAAAGCAGAGTTCGTCGGGAATAGAAAAAGTTGTTATTAAGAGATTATACTTGGAACTGTTGTAAATAAAAGAGCGAGACTAATTTGTACCTTCAAGGTAATAGAATATAACTATAATATATGGGCCTCAACCATCACCTTAAGGTTTTGGTTGAGATGGTTCATCTATCATGGTATCAGAGCCAGAGTGACCGAATGTCACGTGTTCAAACCCTGGCAGTCCCCAATATTCCCACAAACTCCCCAAGTGGAAAAAACCCGCACATGGTATGAAGGGCCTGTGCACTAAACAACCACTCTTCAAGCCCAATGAGCATTCGAGTGAGGGGGCATAATAGAATATAACTATAATATATGGGTCTCAACCATCACCTTAAGGTTGACGACGTTGAGGATGGTCTAAATCGAACGAGCCCAAGTAGGCGGCCGTACTCGAATAGTAGAGGAGAGTTACGTTAGAGTTTCGACGACATGATTGACTACGTAATTGAAGGAGCTTCGCAAACTCTCGACTTATAATCAGATTACGCAACGATTTCGATACCGATTTGAAGCGTAGAATGGTTTTAACAGGTAGCCTTGTTAAGATCTCCATGATTATATCCTCGGGAATTATAACCATTGTGACACAAATCTATGTAATATGACTTAGTATTTTTGTACCATCATCAAACATGTATGTCGTACTATATATATCGTTAGAATATGCCTTGAATCTATTCGGTGATAGGTGAGGATGAGAATCTTTAATACTAGTTTTAAAATATAACATAAAAATAGCCGTGTGAGATCTTGTTTAAATTGTCTCAAGTTTTTATAATTTTTAATAATAAGTAACTAAAGATATTAACAAAAGAAAATGAACATTGGCAAACGTAATAAAGCAAACGTATACAATCAAATGGAACGGAGGAAGTAGTACATACTCCGTATATAAAAAGCAAATACGTAAAGGAAAAAACAAAATAGGACCCACAACAACTAACATTGAACAGAACTAACACTGCTTCTTCCCGCTCCTCTCTCCTTCGCCTATCTCTCTCTGTTTTCGAAACCTTCAAATTCTACAATGGCCGGAATAATAAGTAATTTACTATTCCCATATTCTTTTCATTTTCTTTTGTAATGGGTGTTATTTAAATATAATTATTTATATTCTATTGTATTTTTTTTATGTTAATTATGGTTTTTTTTTTTATGAAAATGGGTAAATCATGGGTTTTTAAAAGAAAATCCTAAAATGGGTAAAAGGGTTAATCTTGGGTTAATATTGTAGATATTGAGCAGTAATTTATGGGTTTAAGATTTTAAAAAGTATTTTTGAACAAACTCTGTTTTTAACAAAGTTAATGGGTTTTCAATTTTTTTTTTCTTTTCTTGGGTAATTGTAGTGTTAATATTAGAGATGTTGAGCAGTAAATTCTTGGTTGAAGAAGGGTTTTTAATTTTTTTTCTTTTCTTGGGTAATTGTAGTGTTAATATTGGAAATGTTGAGCAGTAAATTCTTGGTTGAAGAACGGAATCTCGGAATGTTCGTGAATACTGAGAAGCAAATAAATTGCGGGTTTGAAAAAGTGTTTTAGAACAAACGCGGTTTTTTTTACAATTGAATGGGTTGTCTCGTAATTGGGGGAAATTTATCAGGGGTAAATTTCCGCTTAATTAACAATTAATTAATCAATAATTAATTAATAATATATACGTACATAAATATATACGGGGTTAATTAATAATTAATTGTGGCAAAAAGGCTACACATACACAATGTGTATGAAAAAGCCATACACAAGCAATAAAAATGTGACACGTGCCAAACTCAAGTTAGCCTTTATTAGTTAGTTTAAGGTTATGTTAGTCATTTAACATTTGTATTAAACATGTTAACTATATATATTTATGGAAGATTTTTGATTCTTTGTTATAAATACATAATATTGATGGAATTTTTTTTATTTGTTAATACATTTCGATTAATGACATGGCTTAAAACCGACTTATTATCAGTCATGGCTTATTAACTAAACAGGTACTTAGTTATATCAGTCATGGCTTAAAACCGTCTGATTATGTAAACGGGTACTTAGTTATATAGGATCATAACTTAAAACTGACTTATTATGTAAATGGGTACTTAGTTATTATATAGGATCATAGCTTAAACCCGACATTTTATGTGAACGGGTACTTAGTTATATCGGATTATAGCTTAAAACCGATTTATTATGTAAACTGGCACTTGATTATATGGATCATAGCGTAAAACCGACTTATTATGTAAACGGACACTTAGTTATATCGGTCATAGCTTAAAACTGACAACTATGTAAACGGGTAATTATTAGATATATAGGATCATAGCTTAAAACCGACATTTTATGTAAACGAGTACTTAGTTACATCGTTCATGGCTTAAAACCGACTTATTATGTAAACGCGTACTTAGTTATATAGGATCATAGCTTAAAACCGACTTATTATGTAAATGGGTACTTAGTTATATAGGATCATAGCCAGTGGCGTATCTAGGATTTGTTTATAGGGGGCGCGGTTACCAATATGAGATAATGACGAAGAAATTTACACTAAAAATGTTCAAACGTTAATAATAATTTTAGTACTACGAATAAATTGTCGTAATTAGTATAACTCGTATAGTCAAATTAATGATCTTAAATATAATTTGTACTCCTCCACTCGGTTTTTTTAGGAAAAAAAAGGGGAAAAGTTGGAGGTAATCTCAAAATAGAAGAACAAAAAAAAGAATAAGAGAAATTACTGCTGTGGGATTCGAACACTCAACCTACAGCAACTGTTTCACACAACTTACCATTGCATCACTAGCAGATTAATGCTACTTTATCTTCTTGTTTTAAATTATATCTAGAAAAACAGGGGGTGCAGATGCACCCACTGCACCCCCTTAAATACGCCACTGATCATAGCTTAAAACCGACATTTTATGTAAACGGGTACTTAGTTATATCGAATCATAGCTTAAAACCGACTTATTATGTAAATAAGTACTTAGTTATATCGATCATGGCGTAAAACCGACTTATCATGTAAACGGGTACTTAGTTATATGAGATCATCGCTTAAAACCGACTTATTATGTAAATTTGTACTTAGTTATATAAGACAATAACTTAAAACCGACTTATTATGTAAATAAATGGGTACTTAGTTATATAGGATCATAACTTAAAACTGACTTATTATGTAAACGGGTACTTAGTTATATCGGTTATGGCTTAAAATCGACTTATTATGTAATCGGGTACTTAGTTATATAGAATCATAGTTTAAAACCAACTTATTATGTAAATGGGTACTTAGGCCCTGTTATTCTTATTATTCTTATTCTTATTATTATTATTTATTCATACTCCCTACATCTCATATTTAAGGCCAAATTTTAATAACTTTGACCATAATAAGTGTTAAAATATAAAAAACAAACATGTTATATGAAAAAAAGTTTATATTCACCATAAAAAACTATTTCGAAAACATATTTTTCAAATGGAAAAAAAAAGTAAATTCAAATGAGGAAAAATTGAGTCAAAGTGTTGTTTTGAATACTGTGCAATTCAAACTACGAAAGTTATTATGAGATGGAGGGAAGATCTATTAAGCAATACATACAATTTTCGAAATATTCAAAATCTTTTAAATAGGCAATATATTAATTTGAAAACGGATAATTTTAAATAAGGCAGTTCAAATAAAAAAAATAAACAACTTTCCTTAAAACAAGCTAACAATATTTATAAAAAAGAAATTATGAAATTTTACGAGGGAAATTTTAAAACTGCAAGATTTTATTTTTTTTGTATTACGGCCGTTTTAATTTATCAACATGACAAAACGTTGGTTTTTTTTAAATACAATATAAATTATTTATAATTTCAAACATTAATTAGGGTGTTTTTATAATGGATTAAATCGAAAATATAAAACTAAAAAATAAACTAAAATCGAATGAAATTATATAACTAGTTTACTTTAAAGACTAGCCAGGTTCAACTAAAGTAATAACATAATCAAATAACTTAAAATTATTTTATTAAAAAATAAAAAATAAAAATTCGATTGTTGATTTAATTTTGAGTAAATTCGATTTAATTTTAGATATAAAAAATCTAGAATGATTAATCTGGTTAATTATTTTTTTATTTCTATAAATCAGATTCAAAATTTTAACATATAAAATTTTGCATCATAAATCAAATCTTTTCCATAAATATAGTTAATTAGATGTAATTAACTACATGTCTATATATGTTAAATGACTAACCTAACCCTAAACTAACTCATAAGGTTAACTTGAGTTTGCCACATGTCACATTTTTATTGGTTGTGTATGGACACATTGTGTATGTGTAGCATCTTTCTAATTGTGGTGTTAATAATTTAGAAAGGGTGATAAATGTTGTGTTTTTTTTTGAATGAAGTGTTAGTTGATGTTAGTTGAATGTTTTACGCATTGCAGATGCTGATGCTGAAGTTGGAAATAACGAGGAAGTGGCTCTGATGTTTACTGATGAAGAACTAAGTCTCCCACACAAGACCATCCCTGTGAATTACTAGATTAAAGACATGAAAGGACACTCGACAACTCAGACGGAGCAGATTAGCACCTTCAAGACTCCTGACGAGCTTGAGCAACATATCAAGAACAAATTTCCCTATTGTTCGTACATTACTAAGACCCGCTTCTACCACGAGGACAAACTTCTAGACCCCAAGTTCATGTATCACGACCTCTACCTCGACGCTGTCTCTAAGATTGAAGTCGTCGTCGCTGACAAGCATCTCTTTTTTGATGGCGTCTAGAATTGAAAATCATCTTTTGTCTGCCATGTATTTTTGTTAGCTAGCTTGAAACTGATTAATTTAAACTCATGTAATATGTGAGCGAGTAGTGTTTCGATCTTGTAGTGAGTATATAGGTTGATGTAATTGCATGGGCGGAGGTAGGTAGTATGCTATACGGGCTATAACTCTACATAGTTTTATGTCAAATAATTTTTCCAATCTTACATAACCATTGGAATTTGGTAGCACAGCTGGTTGTTGCTAATTGTAAACAATGGAATGGAATGAAATGTTTTGCGCCCACAAAATCAGATGCACTAGTAGTTGGATACAGAAAATGGCTTAATAAGTACTGTGGAGGCGAGGTTGATTGGAGTAAGAAATATGACAGAACGTATTAACAATATTTACTCAATATCTCAAGACTCAAACAAGGCAACAATCAACATATAAAATCAGTCACAATATTGTAATTATAGGTAAGATAATAGCCTATAATTACAATATTGTGACTGATTTTATATGTTGATTGTTGCCTTGTTTGAGTCTTGAGATATTGAGTAAATATTGTTAATAGAACGCTCCCTCCAACGCCACCACGAGAAGTGCTAATGGATCGGTGAGTCATGGTTCATAGATATGCCTTACCTTTTGTTTGTTATTGGAGTCCGGCTCACGTGGTGAGCCTATTTCAGCTACTGGAGTCATGTAGTGAACTACAGCTGCTGCACTTCTGCATATAAGGGACTGAAGATAGCAGAGACCGTGCTTCAAATATTGTCGGTTAGTCTTACTGGGATTGTCGGAGTAATCAGATCAGCCACGGAGCCCTTACCACTTTGCGGAGAAGTGTTCTATTTGTCACTGCTTTGATTTTGTTTGCAGCATCAAAATGGTTGTCCAACTTCATCTACCAGAATTTCCTTTTTCACGATTACAACCACGCCCTCTTATTTTGTTGATGTACTTTAAAGCAGTTGCTGCATATTTCGGAACATATATAGCTTTCTAAAGGTAGCAGTAATACACAAGGGTATACAAAGACATATGTAGTTAAGGAAACCTTTCTATATCTATATATACTTCCTCCAATTCTAAATAACGCTCCCTTTTTTATCTATATACTAAATTTCATGTCCGTGCTACATTAATGTTATTTTTTAAAATTTCTATAACAATTAAACGAGAGTGAAAGCAGACTGATTAATTTTATTAAATAAAAGAATATCATTTCCATAAAAAGTCAAATCAATATCAATGTAACACCTTGTGATATATTTAGGATATAAAATAATTAATCAAATGAAAATTTAGTTCATGTAAATATTGTATTGTTAAAAGTTAATAAGTTAAAAGATCAAACTTCATATGAACTTAAAATTTATTTCGTAATAAGTTAAAAGGTCAAATTTAAAAGATTACTTCTATAAGTTTTTGAGTTTATTCATTAGAATAAAACTCAAAAACATTATTATAAAACACAGAAAGTACATTAACAGGTATACTACCTCTAATGTATAATCTATGAACTGCATTTTTAGTTTGTGTCATTTCAGGTAGGTCGTTTCTGGTCTAGTCATTTGCTGGTCAATGTTAAAACACTTTCATTAGTGCTCGTACTAATTTGATTAACACAGAGTATTCTCCAAAATTATATAAAATATTACGAAATATTCTAAATTTCTAACCAATAAACCCTTTGTTTTTATGTATATAATACTAATACAACCTAATACAAGTCATTTCGGGTATTGAGCCACTTCTAATCGTTTCGGATTGTGTCCTTTAAAAGAATGAGACAAAAAAAGCGGAATGCCTAGGAAATGTCAAACTCTTGTCTCATACTCCGTAATATTTCATAGAGTAGTATTTGACCCGTTTTTAGTAACATAGTGGGAGTACCTGTATAAGATAACGTACCCAAAAAAAACAACCTATAGAACATGTGGCGGACATATGAAGTGATAGCAAAATATAGATAAGAAACTCAAAATACTTGCGGTACCATTTCACTTGTGTACAAGTGCCATGGCTGCTACATTTACTATGGCTACTACTCTTCATCCTCGACTCGGCCCGGTACATCATTTTCAGAGACCGAGTCTGAACCTCAACCGTCCATCGACATTATTCTCATCATCGTCATCATCATCATATTCTTCTTATTCTTTATCGTCATTAACTAAAACCAAGGTTTGCATTAGTACTACTAAGTCGTCATCAGACGTAATTGAAGAAACATACGTCGATGAAGAGACGAAAACCGAGAAATTTGATTGGTATTCAGAGTGGTACCCTGTGGCACCAGTGTGTGACCTGGATAAGAGGGTCCCACATGGGAAGAGGATTATGGGGATTGACGTGGTAGTATGGTGGGATCGCAACGAGTCAGAGTGGAAGGTTTTCGACGACTGTTGCCCACACCGACTAGCGCCTTTGTCCGAGGGGAGGATCGATGCATGGGGCCGGTTGCAGTGCGTGTATCATGGCTGGTGTTTTAACGGATCAGGCGCCTGTCAGCTTATACCTCAGGCTCCTACTGATGGCCCTCCTGTTAGTATTCATATTCGTATTCATATTCATTTATTTGCATTTCCGTATATATATCAGTTGATCTTGTATAAGGCGGATCCACTAATACGGAAATGATCCATAAAAGCTAAAAGGCAGGAGTATTAACAGGATCTCTTTAACAATATTCTTGTATAAGGCGGTATTTTACAAGAATATGTTCATATATTAACTTATACACCTTTAATAAGAAATTGCACAGGTCTGTTTTTAAGACTTTTGCGATCTTCGAAGATTAAATAGAAGCTGATTTTGAATTAAAAACGATGGAAAAAATTGATTAGATGAATGTATGATTAACGGTGTAATTAAAACCGTGACATAAAATACAGTACTGGTGTATGTTATGAGCTATTGTATCAGGACTCACGGACTCACCTGATCCCAACTATATACGTTCACAGGTTCACACATTCAAGAAAGCTTGTGTGCCGTCTTATCCATCAGTTCTTCAACATGATATTCTTTGGTTTTGGCCGAGTACAGATCCCCGCTACCACGACATTCTAACCAAGAAACGCCCTCCTTATATTCCCGAGCTTGATGACCCCTCGTATGCAAGGTCCATGGGAAATAGGGACATACCTTACGGGTATGTTTTTCCACGTAGAATCACTTTGTTGGTAACCACATTGGAAATGCTACGCTTTGTCTTTCAGCATTCTTTCGACTTTTTTCAGGTATGAGGTTCTGACTGAAAATCTTATGGATCCAGCTCATGTTCGTTATGCACATTATGGGATCATGAACGTTCCTGATGACAAGAACAGATAAGAATTCTATTACTGACTTGGTATAAAAAATATCTCTGACTCTTATACGTCTTCTTGTTTCTCGGTTTTACATTTTATGACTATTTTCAGGCCCAAAGCCGATAGAGAAGGTGGCAGACCTATGGACATCACTGTCGAAAAACTTGACAAAAGCGGGTTTTCAGCCAAGCAAGAAAAAAGTTTCAGCAAGTTTATCGCCCCCTGCGTCTTTTATATGACTCCTAAGCCTGTAACAAGTGAGGTAATTAATTCTCATGTGCTTCTACAGTTCTACAGTCTGTAAAATAGTACAGAAGCTTAAGGATTTACTGAACCAGGATTCGGATTCAGAAGGGAAACAAAAAAGACTTCTTTTGATTTTCATCTGTATTCCTGTTAGTCCCGGAAATAGTCGACTGATATGGACTTTCCCACGGAACTTTGGAGTTTGGATTGATAAGATTGTGCCGCGGTGGATGTTTCATGTTGGGCAGAACCTGATACTGGATTCGGACCTGTATCTTTTACATATCGAGGTAATATTTATCCTTGAGCAAGTATTGTGTAAAGCAGTTTCAGTAATATAGTTATAAACGGATCCAAACACAACCCTATTAGTGGGTAAAACTGTAAAAGTGGTCAATAAAAGATCTCGTTTTATGATAAATTTCTGTAAAACAGCCTTACACAAGTATTTGTGCTTATCCTTACTGTCTACAGTCTAAAGTCCACAGCCTTCCACAAGTATTTGTGTTGATCCCTACTGGTTTCAAGTTTTATATCGTCTGCATGAGTTTGAAACGATCATTTGCATATTTTCCACAAACCATGCTACTTAAGCGGTTGTTTCAGCTCGCTACATTTGATATGATTCCTGCAGGAACGCAAAATTAAGGAGATAGGACCTAGCAACTGGAACAAAGCATGTTTCGTGCCAACAAAATCAGATGCACTAGTAGTTGGATACAGAAAATGGCTTAATAAGTACTGTGGAGGCGAGGTTGATTGGAGTAAGAAATATGACGGAACGCTCCCTCCAACGCCACCACGAGAAGTGCTAATGGATCGGTGAGTCATGGTTTACAGATACGCCTTACCTTTTGTTTGTTAGTGCAGTCCGGCTCACGTGGTGACCCTATTTCAGGTACTGGAGTCATGTAGTGAAGTGCAGCAGCTGTAGTTCTGCATATAAGGGACTGAAGATAGCAGAGACCGTGCTTCAAATATTATCCGTTGGTCTTATTGGGATTGTCGGAGTAGTCAGCCACGGAGCCCTTACCACTTTGCGGAGAAGTGCTCTGTTTGCCATTGCTTTGATTATGTTTGCAGCATCAAAATGGTTATCCAACTTCATCTACAAGAATTTCCATTTTCACGATTACAACCACGCGCTCTTATAAGCTCCCTGAGCTATTATTTTGTTGATGTACTTTAAAGCAGTTGCTGCATAATTCGGAACATATTTAGCTTTCGAAAGGCAGAAATAATACAAAAGGGTATACAGTGATCTAAATGTTTATTTCATCTTCCACTCCATACACTTACCTTGATATTTCCGCACTATTTATGACTTCTGTTTCTTGAATCGCTCTGTTTGCTGCTATTCTTACGCCACTTCATGGGCAGCACCTAAAGTCATACTTTGGGACAGGTGCAGGCAAGGAGGCACTTTTGTCTCATGACAAACACTCTTTTGTTCCGCTCATAACCTATACCTAAATATTCGGATGCAGAGGCTGGATCAGTTCTTGCTCCATAATCCCACTGAGAATTCTTCTCTACACACACTTACCGACACTCTCAAAGTGACGCTAAGGCTGTAGCTTGAAGTTGATGCAGCACAGACAAGCAGAAGGCAGAATTGACATCAGTAAGCATACTGGCGGATTTCTTGATTGCAGGGAGGAAGTGCATGAGAGCAGTAGGCGCACTCTTGTCAAATTTGACAGTCCCTTTCCACTACTCCCGGAGGATAGTAGAATAACCGGGGATAAGAGCCTTTAGAATCAGTGTTGTTCAGCGATCTTTCAAAACCAGTGATTTTTTTGCCGAAATCTAATCTGTGAGGTCAGAGTATGCCTTAAAATGATTATCGGGTGTTAAAAGTCCTCAGAAAATGGCGTAGAACAGAGTATATAGCTTGTTTCATCTATTTCCAAGACCGCTCAAAAAGTACATTTTTTTTTAATATTAAGGCCCCTAGATACCTCTATTAATACACTGCTCAACAGATTAAGTTTTAGGGGGGAAATGAGAGAAGAATTTAGTAATAGGGTTAAAAGAGTATAAGATGGAGTCTCAATGACAATGTAGGTAATGAAGTAAAATCCGTAATTGAAAAAGTAGTTACGATAGCATAAATCATAATCAAACAAATTAATACATTAACGAGGAGCAAAATAGAGCCGTTTTTGTAACATCCTGCCTAAGACCCGGTCCATTAGCCAGCCAGGAAAAAAAAAAGGTGTGGAGACTCGTTTAGTCGTTTTGAAACGTAAGCCCGATTTGTCAGAACATCTTAACCATCCAAACCCTTATTTGATAACACCGCCAGAGTAAATGTTAACTAACTTGGATGGTAAAATCATGGCGTAATATGAAGTTATGATCCAAACGATATTAAAAATTAAGCTTGTGGCTCACTTACAAAGAAAGGCTCAAGCAGGCTCGGGCAAGAAAAGAAAAAGTGAAGACGATGATGGTCAAAAACATCACTGGATAAGGTAAGCAAAGTCATAACATGCACATTTACAGGAAGTAGTAGCTGTTACATCCCTCTATCGGGTTTCAGCTCAGATCGCTGGCTATAATGGAAAATTTGGTGTTACCATGAGACAAGAAAAACGATACATTCCGTCCAGTTTAAATGCTCACAATTGTACACAAATGACGAAGAAGACGTTTCCCGTTCAATGAAGTCCATCCATTAAAACCTTGCTCATTCTATCAATAACTTGGTGAAACACGGTGAAGTCGAATGTGAAGATGTTTAATGACTTGCACTTGTAACCGCTCGACTAGCACTTGCATCTCCCCCGATAGAAACGGCCGAAGCTAATGACTTTGACGCCCATGCTCGGGCGTTTATAGCACCCTCTTGGAAGTTGCTTCCCTTTCGAGGACCCCTACAGGAGCTTAAAACCTGTTTACTCTTGTTCAAGTAGCGCAAAGGATACTCCCACAAGGCTGTTACCCTAACATGTTCCATATATCTTCTCCAAGTACAACGAGCAAACTCGAGGACATAAGGAATTAAGACGAACACCAATCTTAGGAGCACAAACGTGGTGGCTAAAGCAAGATATGTCTCTCGCTGAAATAGGTTCTCAAGATATTTTGCCCATGAGAAAGGATAATTCTCTATCTCGCTATTGTCGTTTCTTTCCTGATTTGAAGCACTTACGATTTTGTCAAATGGTAACTCATCTCTCGGGTCGCCTTCTATGCCTACAATACAAGAATAATTGGTGGTAGCTATAAGCATCTAATTATCTCGTAAATATGATATCCGATTAAGACTCATATGTAATCAGTCGTAAAATCAGATGAATTTAAATAAAAAATGAGAGCATTGTCAAGGTGAACTATTCTGAATCGTATTATTTTACTATTTTCTTAGCTTGTGAACGGAAATAGAAAGAAAAAAAGATAACAAGAAAAAGGAACTTACCAACAACATCGTTGTAGAAATGAACAAGTGAACTCATACTACGGGATCCACGATAACGAACACGCATTGTAGAGTTTAGAAGATACAAAGTTGGAAACCCGTGAACCCCGTACTTTGAAAGAATGCTGTATTACACAAGGGATAAAAAATTGTAATATCATACTATATAGACTTCCAAAATTCGAGGAAATAAAGCTATGGCCTTTGAGTTCAAACCTTGGTTTGATAGCCGATTCTTCGATTGCAAAATGGGGGATCGATGGGTACAAGGTAGAAAGAATTGAAAAGCTTGGTCTAAAGTTCCTAGAGAATGGGCACCAAGACGCATAAAAGAGAACAGCTACATAGTCGTTGCTTTTACTGTATACCAAACGCAGCGCCCTCTGCAGTGACCCTTCATCTCCCTTGAAAGCCAAATTAATGTGTCAGTCGTTAGTGTAATTGGTAAAAAAGGTCATAGAATAAAGTAAAATATTTATTGATAACGATACATGCCAATAAGAACTAAAAAGCAATGTCCTATATAGTTACGACTAAGTTACATAACAAATCAGAAACATGGACAGTAAAACTAGGGATTTAGACCAAGAGACATAAGAAGAAGAAAAAGGACAAAAGAGAGAAACGTATCCACAATGAACGATGTCGATATGCATACTGAGCTCCAATAAATAGCAATACAAATAATTGAACCTCCTTACAATTTAGAAACCAGAAAGAAAAGCTAGAGGCAATCGACTGGAAGTTTAATTTTCTCCTTCAAATCATGCAAGTTTTTGAATACTTAAGATCAGCCAAAAGCTTCTATCACAGAAACTGTGTGCACGATTAAACGTAATCATAGACCTCTTACAAGCAATGATGAGGTCAGGAACAGTGCCTTATGAATTAGCAAACATCCAACTTAACCATGCGAAATAAGCCAATATGAAAAGAAAATCGAAAGGCCATAACTTGTAAATTGACATATATTGATTGACAACCTTGATTAGAATACGAAACATCTAATACGAGACAAGCTCTTAATAGTGTCAAATATGAAACAACTAATTTTCAATCAAGCTCATAACACGGAAGCATCAACTTTATGAAGTGTGAAGTGAGAAACATCAGACATCTTCGTTGTTGAGGCAGCTAACAGAATAAAGCATGAAACATGCTTATACTCTTCCAATTCACCACATAATAAATTAGCTTGCTTTGGATTTAGGTAGTTGTTACTGTATATAAAGCTCAACACAAAGAAAAATAGGTTGACGCAAGAGGCAAAAACTACGGGAAGGTGGGTAACAATTACAGTATTACTCCTTTGTACTGGCTCGGATCGGGGTAGTTTACGGGAGAAGTAATGAAAGTGGGAGGTAGTCGTTCTGGTGGAAACATTAAGAAAATGAAGCGTATAATAACCACCGTTATAGTTACTCAGCTATTCCATAGGGTAATGCAGTATCCTTAATAGTCGTAATAGTTCCTCCCTTCATCAACCCTCACTTTCCTCTTTGCTTAATTATCTCGCAAGAGTTACCTCCGATCCAACCAAATCATCCATAGAATAACTATTACGCTCATTTCTACCCTCCCCTACCACACCACATTTCTCCATTATCCCCTCGTTTCGAGCTCAATTATAACCTCATCAACTACTCTATCCTACACAAGTCCAAACCTAATATCAATTCGTGAACTCTTCACCAATGTTACTCCGACTCTTCATATATACTGACTACCCATGTCTAAAGTTCGACATTTGGAAATGGGTAAGGAAATCGGACACTTTATTCTAAGCCAAAATATGGCGACTTTCACAAGATAGCTGAGTCAAAGACTTGGACACATCATACATAGCTCTTCACTAATTGCTAAAACCACATCATCTAATCACCTCAACATAAAGCTAAACAATTTATATACGGAAATCGCAGCAAATTTTCAAACAGCTATAACTATTCCGATATCACTTCAACAACACAGCAAAAATTGACAGGATTCAATTCAGCTGTCAACAAAACATAACACCCAAAAAATATAATCAATCACATATAGAAAAATTAATCAAACAATCACCAATCAAACCTCAATAAAGCAAAGATTTAGACTTTTTCACAGAAAATCTATAAACAATACCTCAATAACAGTAACATCATAAGAATGATGAAGATAACAAACAGATTCTTGAAACCCTAACATCACATCAGTAATTGAAACAACAGGGCAAGAACCCAACTTTATATCCATGTTTGATTCACCTTGAGCTAATCCCACATATAATACAATAACTAAAACTACAAAAACCCAATTAAAGCTCTTCATCATCCTTCAATCAAAATCACCCAACCCTAGACCCTAATTTCAATTCACCAACCTAATTCCTCCTCAATCTATCAAAATGTCACAAAATTGAACACTACCCAGATGACAAAATGAGGTGAATTGAAAACCCAAATCGAAAATTTGAATTATTTTGAAAAAGAAATAACACCCAGATTAAAAAAACAAAAAAAAAGTTGACAAAAGGAGGATGAATATATTATATATAATACAGGATTATATAATCTAATATTATAATAAAAATAATAAAAGCTTTGTTGGTTTTTAGTTAGTGATTGATTAATGAAAAGAGGAATTGATTGAAAAAAGAATGAGAAAAAGAAGATGATAGAGGCATCATGACTCGTGCATCATGCCTTATATCATCAAACTTTATTATTATTAAATGGTTAATGTTTGTGATCTGTTTATCATGTAAGAAATGGATGGTTCATCGAAGAATTGACTTTTTTCAAAGCTTTTTTTTTGTTTGGTTTCTGTTTTTGGGATTTTTTTTTTCTGAGTTTTGATAGTTTGACAATGGATGTGGACCGTGTGGTTGTGTGGTCGTGTGGGATGTTAAGCTTGTTTAAGAGATGAGGATTTTAAATCCGCTTTGTCATTAGGAATGACGATTTGCTTTTACTTTTTCATTTTATGTTATATAGTTTATCGTAATTCTTGTGTCCTTCGTTAGTACAGAACTTCTTACACCGAAATTATTGTAATATTCTGCTTTATTTCTCATTTTTTTAGGGGTAAGGAGGATCATACTAAGGAGGACATAAGAATTTTTCATAGTTTATCGTAGACTTTACATGTTATATGCTTCATCATAGGCTTTACCTGTTTAAAAATAATCACAAGTTGTCTCAGTTAAATTAGTTTTTTTTAATAAATAACTTATGTGATAAAAATATTTACAGTTACACGTTCAATTTTATTAGGATTAAAATTGTCGAATTTCTTTATTCTAGCTCTTAGTATTATACGTTTAACAATTGTAGATTTAAGAAATTAAATTCAAAGTGTATTTAAATATTGTTAGCTCTAATTAATACTCTAGTTCTCTATACAAGACACTCTAAAAAATCGTGCATTCGCACGGGATCAACACTAGTTAATTACTCCATAAATGTCTTCCGAGTTTCAATGACTGTTTACTCTCACTTTTTTCCCGTGTGCTCAGAACGATACCACGTAGATATTGTAATGTTAAATGTTTTCATTTCCGATTCAAGTAGCTAAATATGAATATTTTTCTTCTTAACTATTTTAAGAAAAATAATGGGGAATATGATAATGTCATGTCTCACTATCTTGGGGTTTTGGGTGTTGTAGTGTGCGTTGTGCCATTATTTAACCCACACAAACTTATTTGGTAATGCATTTGAAAAGTCCACCAAACTCACTTTCTCCCACCAACTCCCTTCATTTGCTATTCCTAATTTTTCACTGTATAACATTGAACACGTGTGGATGATTGAAAACAGAGGTGGTCATCGACTCACTCGAGTAGGTAATGGTTAAAAGGTTAAAGCGGGCGGACTCGATAAGGTTTGGGTTGTGTAGTGGCTCGTGTTTATGTTGGGTTATTATCGGGTTGAGTCATCACCAAATGAAAGGTCAAGTTTTGTTCGGTTTGGGTCATTGTTCATTTGTTTGGTTAGGTTATGGTCGTACCGAGTGTAATTTATTATGTATACTCAAGTTTAGACCCATAATTCAATTTTTAAGATATTTTAGACGCATTATAATACTAGTTTACATTAGGAAAAATGCCAGTTTGATATGATTCCGAGTCATGATTAAGTGGATTCTTAATCAAGTAGCCATCGGATTCCCTCTTGATCGGGTAATTGCAAATTGGTTTTGGATTGATCAGCTTGAGCAAACAAGGTTGGTTCGGTGTTACGAACTTTTGGGTTGTGTCCGGTCAGATTACAAGTAGTTTAAACTGGATTATTTAGATCTGGTCAGCTATTGCCAGCTTAACAAACCACCTAAAAATAAACAGCAAGTCTTGCTTGCGACGGACCGACCCGTCGCAAATGAGAATTTGTGAAAAATAAAAGGTAAAAAATGTACAATAATGGGCGAGAAGTCAACTACATTATACTCCAAAAAAAAAAAAAAACTTGGTAGCACATATCACTATCTTGAAAATTGCACAAATTTTCATTCAAGACGGCACTATCCGTCATAAGCTTGAGAGGGGTCAAGCATCATACCACATGTGATGCTCTCCTAATACCCTGCAACTCAAATTTTTTTCTCATGCTACATGAACATAAAGCGGATAAAATGATATTACCTACAAAACCATGTAGGTCAAAATCACGAACGTCACGACTCACGAGTAAGTAGAGTAGGTCGAGCTTATCACAGAGAATATCTGAAACAAAACAGCCATCTTCGTGGTGGTGAGTCGTGACACCATCAACACACTATTTAGACGACGATCATCATTTCTATCTAAGTATTTGATCGGCCGACATAAATATTAGTACAAATGAACACAGGTATGGTGTTGAAGCAAATTCTAAAAATCATTTAAACAAAATATCAATTGAAGAAATCCACTAAATACCTGACTGTTACTACATGGTGGGCATTGGACAAGATAGCCTGATTGCCTGAAAGCCCGCTAGAATACAAGGACGAATAGTCGGAGTGGCAAATACAACCCTAATCTACACCTTTACTAAGTCGGTATGCACAATAGTACTCATTCCAAGAGCTGAACGAGCACCACGAACCAACCAACATTGACTACATTTTCTGGGGCACCAGCCCAGAAAATTATATACAGCTGAGAAAAAGTTACATATAGATCGTCAGTTGCTGACGAGAATGTGATGGCAAGTAAACCTGACAAACAGTTCAGAAGCGGGCCAGGCGGGTTTGGATGAGTCAAGATGTACAGATATGGGAAGATACAGGTTTGCTTGGCTCGGATTGGGTCAGATTCAGATAGGTCAGGCGAGAAGTCAATTACAGAAATTGCCCCGACATTCTGGCCTTACAGTTTGGGCATAGATAACCAATTGAACCAGCTTGCATTTCACAGGCCAATGGATCTTGCTGGAATTCATTTCCACACCAAACACACAATGTGGTAAAAACATGACCCGCCATCATATTTGGTAATGAACCAAAACTTGGATCCATCTCTGTATTGTATTGCAAGACCTTTGGGTGTTCCATCTGGGTATTAGATTCTTGAGTAGTCATGAAACTGAATTCCATTGGTTCGACACTGGATCTCAACCCCTCAAAGCTTGCCATATTATCGAATTTATCATTTGCTGAATAAAGGTCATTTCCACTCTGGAATTAAACAGCAGAATGATTGTCAAGTTATTTGCATATATTCACAGAAGAAAATCAACAAGTAGCCTATCCTTTACCCAGGCAAACCCCAACCTACCAGCAACTCCCATCCAAAATTTAAATCTATAATCCGACGAACATATTGAAATGCAATGCAAATGCAACCGGAGCACTGAGAGAATACGATACAGCAATAGACAGCTCTCTTTTAATTGATGTACTCAGGCTTTGACAAAGCTCAACCATATTAATGTGAAAGCATAACTTCCGTAAGCAAGAAACATTGTTTCCGTTGGACACATTATGAGGGTTGAATCAATAATTAAATTGACCGCGAAGTGAGAACTACTTTAAAATGTAAGGAGCACAATCAGTATAATAAGCATCTTTGCTTTATTACAAGTTTCCAGCATCCTATTCAAAGCTAAAGAATAGAGAGACTTGGGTTCAATTGGAAATGGTATAAACAGATTTACTTAGGCATTAAAGGAACAATATGAACAATTATGACATCAGCCCACTTGAAATAAAACGTAATAGAAACATCATGAGCAGTCATAATGATCATTAACAGTAAACAAACACACAACTCAACTTCCGATTTTCATTCTAGTAATGCAAACAGGCAAGGTCACATCAAAACGAATACTACCTCCCTTCAACTCCACTCTACCATATTCACTTTTCTACACAATTCATGTGTGAACATATAATTGCATTTTTCTCTCATTAAATAAGTGAAAATATATTCATGTGTGATCTTGTTTGATCAGTCTTTATGAGTACATTAAAAATATCTAACTTTTATAATTTTTGCAAATACATAGCTAACGATATTTACCGTGTAAAACACGCGTTGCCAAACGTGAAAAAGTAAAGTGGTAGAGTGGAGTTGAATGGAGGATAGTATAAGTCAAAAGCAAACTCCATAATCCATTTAAAAAAACAAGCAGATTGAATGGTACCTTATCTGAAAGGAAATCGAATGCTTGAAAAGACCCAGATGACTGGCCTTGAGAGGATGAAGAATCCACTAAACCACCAGGTAAAATATTTCCTTCAGTTCTCCACAGAAACTCTGCCGGGGCAGTCTGATTAGGTCTGCCACCACTGTTACCAAAACCAATCATCAAGTCCCTGTCGCGAGAGTCTCCAAGGTCGTCTAATTTAGACAATCCCTGTATAGAGTCTATATATCCTTTGTTCAAGCTGTACCCTGGATCAATTGTTTGCTGAGATGTATTGTTCATGCCATACCTTGTGTCACATTGCTGAACACTAGCTAGACTAAGAGAATTGCCATAAGCAGCTCTCTCTTGCCTAGCCTGATCACATCTATTATAAGCTCCGCTTTCAGTATGTTGAGTACCATAGCTTTGTTGATTAATACAAGGCTTATTATAGTTATTATATCCAGATTCATATTGCTGCGAAAATCCAGCTAAATTAAGAGTATTGCCATGAAAATTACCCTCACTTCTAGCTTCATTACTTCTGCTGAATACTCCAGTTTCACTGTGTTGAACATAACTTTGCTCATTCATACGAACCTCGTTCAAATTATGTCCCCCACCAGACGGTCGCTGAAGACCAACCACATTAATTGAATCATTATTAGAGGATCTATTACGCTGAGCACGACCACTGACAGCTCCATAAACTTTGCTTTGGTTCTCTTGAAGGCCACATGACTGTTGTCCCCACAACTGAAAAGGCGAGGACTCTTCCGGAACGGTGTGATGCTGAACGGAAGTCACAAATCTTTCATTCATTTCAGTCATGTTACTAAAATCAAGGGTCGCTTTATTAGACCTAGAGCTCTCCACTTTATCAAGTCCAGGAAAATGCATTGTGGTTGCGGTGGAAGACACCTTACCCACATCGTTTTTAACAACTTCATGGTTTTGCTCATTCATCGACAGGCAAGACAATAAACTCTTCGGAACTTGTGCTTGCTTATCCCCAACAAAGCTAGTGAAGGCCCCAAGGTCATTAGAGACGTCATTAGGTGACTTGTCTCTCCTACCATCTAATTGAGTGTCACTACTTCCTGAAGTGAAAAACAGGTTGCTCACACGGTCTTCAACTTTTTTGTTTAAAACCTCCACTGTGCTAACCTCAGGGCTACAAGTTTTCTCAAACTGGAAATCTCTAATCCCAGTAGGTTGCACTATTCCGACATCAGAACCTCTCACTGCCTCGTCCCCCATGTAATTAGAAACATAATCCCTTGGAAAACACAACACTGGGCTTTCCGAGCACAGGTCCACTTCTGTCTGATTGACCAAGCCAGGGAAATCATGTGTTTGTTTCTGAATTCCGGTTTCTGTCTGTTGATCCTCACATGGAGAAGAAAAATTAGTATCTAAGCCTCTTTCGAGCTGGAAATCAGAAACATTAGGATCAATCTTGCTAACTGCCACACCACAGCTCTCCTCGTCCCTGTGGGAAACAGCAGAAGATTCTTCCAAGCTTCCCAACTCCTCAATGCCATCTTCATCATCCAAGCCATTATCAACATGGCCACTGCCAGTTCCATATGTCAGTTCATCATCGCCACCCTTCAGCTCTTCATCATAACAATTAGGTCCCGGCACCTCATACCCATATGCAGATATTTGATTGCCTGATTTTTGCTCATTTTCAGCAGGCAGATCAAATTCCGAAGGTAACATCACCTCATTTTCTAAAATGTTCTCCATATCAAAGCTGCCACCGTTACCCAAATCTAATTGCTTGTCATCATTTTCTGTCACTGCAGCTGGAGATCTGCAAACTTCAGATGATACACAAGCAGTAGAACTAATTTCCTGAGCATTTTCACGCAAAGCATTATCGTCGTCAAAGAGAACCTTGTCAGAACCAGAGCAATCATCAGGCTTTACATTAGAATTGTCGACTGCCTCATCTATTTCCATGGCGTCATTATTAGCATTTTCAGTACCACACGGTTTGACAGAAAATTCACCAGCTAAACTTTTATCGCTCTGAACAGCTTCAACGTTCAGCTCCATTTGATGAGAGAAATTATTTTGGTTCTCATGACCATTGTCTAAGGGTTTTTGGGCATCAGAAGAAGAAATAATTACCCTCTCCGCGGCATGTATATTCTGGTCGCTAGTAGCAGGTATTTTAGGTGTCCCAGCACTGGATTCAGCATTCAGCTCTGCTGATCCCATTGTATCTGGGAACGTCACTGGAACTGCATCTATAGATACTGTCTCAGGCTTCTTCTGCTTGGGTGTCATGCCAGGGGTCCCACCACCATTCTTTAAATAGTTTTTCACATGCATTCCAACGTGCCCAAAGTAACTACTTCTTTCGAAGAAAATTTTGTCACAAAACTGGCACTCGTACTTTCTATCTTTTACAATAATATCATCTTCAACGGGAGCACTAGCTTTTCGGCGCTTCCTCTTGTGACATGATAAGAGATGGTTTAATAAGTTTTCCTTCCCAACATACAAAGAAGAGCATCGGTGACAACTCAAAGCAGAACCAGATGCTTCTTGTATTTCTCCTGAACGAACATCCTTTGACAATATCACCTGACGTTCCTGATTTGGGGATATATGAAGATCCATCTGTGTATTGTCATGACCCTTGGATTGAGACAAATCAGGCGAAGCTGGGATCTCAATCTTTGTTTCAATTTTTTCAACCTGCGTAAATCACTCAAGTTCAAGCACTAAAATAGAAGCAACGAAGTGTTTATAAACCATAATGTAGCAACTAACATTTGGAGAAGCTACATCGTCGACCATTGAAATATCAGGGGCTTGAAGAGAAGGTTTCTCCGGCAACTCTTGAGGCCCCGTCAACGAGAGCAAATAAGAAGAGACCTCCTTGCAGGAAACAAAATGTCGTCCATTAGGACTGCATAACATCCATCAAGATATAGTGTCAGGCTGTCAGCAGAACAAAAATGATTCAATAACTGTCAAGAATAATGGTGAAAATATAAACCTAGAACATGTAGAAAAAGGCATTCTTCCAACATGTTAAGTTATGCTCTAGATTCTACCTTAAGGCGAAGCACGTGTCACAGAAGCATTGATTTCAACATAACGCAAGCACATATATAATAAAAGAAACGCCGACCCATAGTCGATGATTCGATGTTTAGTTCGACTCGGAGAGCATGCTTGCATAACGGCATTGTATTCAAGTATATCCATTCCCACTACAGATGATTCAACTTGAGGATCAGTTCCAAAACATGCATTAGTGTACCCAACATCAAGAGGAGTGATCATAGCCGTTCAAATGACATAGGAGGTATACAAAGTTATCCCCCAGAGATATGGCATAGTTAAGAGGAAAGGGCCATATGTAGTAAAATAGCAATGATGAAAATCATGTACCCACCATCGAGAGGAGTGATCATAGCCATTCAAAATGACATAGGAGGTATACAAAGTTATCTCCAGATATGGTATAACTAAAGGAAAGAGCCACATGTAGTAAAATAGCAATGATGAAAAACATGACGCCACATCATACTAATCCAAGATTGTTGTACCACGCAACAAAATCTCTCATCACAATTCACAAGTAACCACATACTAATACCAATTTGTACATACTTATAGGCCTAACCATGACCCATGAAATAATTTTTTTTATCAAGTAAAATTTTTGGTTCAGAACCACATAAGCTAAGATACAATAGGCAAGTAGAAAAATAAGAGGCCTTGGCTGAATAGGAAGAGTGCTTCCTATGGCTGTTGATCTTGGTCAATATTGCATTAGCAAAATAGAAGTTAAAGCACTAACAATTCTTAGGCAGCAAAATGTTCTACTAGTAGGTCATCCAAACAAAGAAATGAATTGGTCAAGTTCAATTAAGGAATCTATGATATTAATAGGAAACTTAGAAATTCAAATACAGGGCACTTACGAGTTCTACATATAACACTCAAGCTCAACCAGGCGCTCAAGTTCAAAGTTCAAACTATACACAGCATACTGGCATTAAAGCTTATTGATATAGTAAATGGACAAAATTTATCCCAAATTAAAATATGTACTCCGTATGATTTATCAACCCAATGATGACCTTATGTAGAAAAAAAATTGAATTCAGTGCACTTTCTTTTACGTTTTCTTTCCATGTGAAACAGGCATCCATCCACATTACTCCACATACTAGACCAGCTTCAAATCCACTGTCGGGCACTGTTTTGCTTAATCATATTTGGGTCCCTCAATCCGATAACACATACTGATCTAATTAGCATGCACAATATACCACAGCTCCATATCCTTACATTAAATACCTTAAGCTAAATCCATGTAACCCTTCATATTACCTAGTGCAACAGAGCGACATCACTATGAGAAGCATATGACACTTCGACACTTTCTTGTAAACCAAAACACGAGACTATTTCATTTAATAGCCGGGTTTAACATTTAGACACACACCCACATCCCAAATTTCTAACCAACTACTTAAAGTTAAACATATAACTTATGAGGCCAAGCGGACACTTAAACAATGCTCCAATAACCCCATTATCGGCAACTTCTCATCCATAATCTAACACAGCAAAAAGGTATTTTGACTTATTTTCTCAGGATATACCACATCACAATTGCAAAATGAATTGCATACACTCCCCCCCCCCCCTTTAAATTACCTCCCGAATTCCCTACACAATCCAAAACCTTCCATTCCAACATTCCAATGACGATTCCAAGGTCCAAGAACTAACCAAAACAATCAAGAACACAATACTAAAATAAAATTCACATACTTGACAAAACATTGATAATCTAATACAGACTAATCAACTTTAAATAACCGACATGGTTAAAATACAAATGGCACACCTTGTTCCACCGACACTCAAAATACGCTTCTCTCTCCCCCAATCTTAAACCACCTCCCATATAACCTACGCAATCCATCCCATTCCAACATTTTAGCGACCCATTAAAGCTCTAAGAATCATCTAAAACTCTCCAATTTTACAATACCACCACAAGCTAACCTAGAAAATCACCTCTCCTACTCTCTATACAATTCATTATATTCCACTACAACACTCCGTCGACTATCTCAATCTCAATAATCAACTAAAAATCCTCAATAAGATAACACAAGCTACATTTTGATCAAACATTAATAATCCAAAACAAACTAATTCAATGAACATTCAAATACAGACCAATTCACATTCAACAACAACCAACATTTCCGTCGACTATCTCAATGTCAAGAATCATCTAAAACTCCTCAACAATACAGCACAAGCTACATTTTGATCAAACATTAATAATCCAAAACAAACTAATTCAACATTAAACATCAAACAACAACATTGTTAGTTATATAATCAATGAAACAAAGATTTTACCTGACATAACGACGAACAAAAACCCAAGCACGACCTAATTTCTTCTTAATAGCAATCAAAACCTTCCAACCAACAGGCAAATAATCACCAAACAAACACGCATCAACAAACTTCCTTTTCTTCCTCGTACTCCCCCATTGTCCTTCTACTTCAGTAATAAACCCTAACAACGCCTCGGCCGTCTCTCTTCCTTCCGTCCTCCTCCTCAACTCCTCCTTATACGGATCCTCCATCGTCGCCAACTCCGCTAAATTCACCTCCTCTCCCTTCTTATTCACCAACACCTTCTCTCTCTCCTCCCTCTCCCTCTCCCTCTTCTTCTCCTTCTCCTCCTCCTCCGCCTTTACGACGTCGTTGCAGTACGCTAAACTCACCGGCACCAACGCCAGCTCATCAACCTCCACGTCCACGTCTACGTCCACGTCATCCTTCATCTCCACGTCAGCAATTCCGTTATTCAAATTAAACAGTGTTTTAAATAAAGAAACGATTCGCGCATTGTCGGCGCGGTCTGAGTCAGCGACGGCGGTGGTGGAGGCGGTGTTGGCGGCGGCGGTTCGAGGTTTACTAGGGTTAGCGTTAGGGTTAGGGTTAGGGTTTTTGGAGAGACGAAGACGAGAGAAGGTTTGTTTACGACTTCCGGCGGATTCGTTAAAGACAGAACGATCGATTTTAGGTATTACGACGTCGTCGCAACGGCGAAGGTCGAAGGATTGGGTGGAGCATAACGATAATGCGGTTAACTCTGATTGTGACAGCTGGCGAAGATCGACGGTTGGGATTGATTCTAAGGATAAACCGTCAGATTGCGGTGGTTGTTGTGGTGGTTGTAGTGTGGGTCCCACGGTGGCTGAAGACATTTTTTGTTTTTATTTTTTTTAAATTTAGATTTTATTATTGGGGTGGGGGAGGTGATAAGAGGGCGGTTATATTATACGAAAGGAAGGGATTAGGGAAGGTAGATAGTAAGAGTGATTGATTGTGCTTTTTTCGGGTTGTTTTTCGTGGGCTTATCTTAAGAGTCAAGATGGATTCGGATCTATGGATTGAAATATAAGACGAGTTACGGTAAATTTTCATTTTTGTCCTAGAAAAATAGGGTTACCTTATAAAATTTGGAAACGAGTATTGAGTACTAGGACTGGTCAAAAGGACTGACGGGGTTTGGACTAGGAGACCCGGAACCGGCCAGGGTTAGAGGCGGGTCTGGCAGGGCTAAGGGCGGGAATGTAGAGATAGAAGTGGGCACGCGGGCCGGTGAGCTGGCAAGCTCCAACACGGCCCACAACCCATTTTAGCACGACAAGGAATCAGCACGCCTAGCATGACAGGGCACATCATGGGCCATGAGCCGTACCTGGGTCGAAGTTTGGGGGAAAGATCGTGCCTAGGCACGGCACGCTTGGGCATGCTCAAATACAAGAAATTCGGTTAAAGTGAAAGAATTGTTACGGCAGACTCAAGCACGGCACAGTATGCATGGCCATGGGACGTTCGTGGGCTGCCATTTTCATTTGAACGGCACGACACGACACGAAACCCACTATCATGGGCCTGGGCCGTGCCATTTTCTTCTCTGGGCACGGTGGGCCGGCACGAGTCATGGTGCGACAGACCTAATTCCATCTTTACAGGTAGGGCTATATGTGACGCGAGGGGCAGCTTTTGGGCGAGCCAAAGGCAGGTAAAGGGTGGTTTTTAGGTTTGGGGACCGGGTTAAATTTTACGGAACTGGAACCAAACCAGGAGAGGTGGGTTGGGCGGGGCTGACCCGAATGTTTGATTAGCCCTATCCTTTTGAATTTCAGTAAGTCTTCCTTATAAGAGTTATGGGACAAACCTTCTAAGTTCTAAGTAACTTCTAAGTGAGTCTGACACGTGTCAGAGTGTCGGATAGAGCTATTTTATACTATACAAAATTTTCTATTTTGTGGTCTAAAGTGAGTGTTGAAATGTGTGTCAGACGCGATACATGACAGCTAAGTGAAGGATCAGAGTAATGTAAGTTTCAACAGTGACTTGTTCTCTTCAACTATTTCAGATTTCTGCATTTCAGTTTACATTATCAGGACTTCTCAACTGGTTAGTGTTGAAGGAACTACATTTATCAGGAAATAAAGTCGGTGAAGCTAAAGGATTAAACTGACTGTTAACATCCACTGTCTTGTACCTTAGCTACAACAAGATCACCAGATTCATTCACCACAATATAAACGCTTTAGATCAGCTTGTTGTCAAATACGGAGTACCATTCGTTACTGTCCTTGTTTCTGTTAGCAAACCCGATATAGGCAATCTAAGCGATGACCAACACCAAAAAACAGTTTGTGGGGCTTCTATCTGAACAAGCAGCGCATTACTCAGCAAAAAAAAAATTGGAGTGCGCGTAGGCAATTAGTGGCGTAGGGAGGTCAAAGCGAACATGGAAGAATATCCAGAGTCTAAGATGGTTCATAACAAGCAGTCATAAGAGGCATTAGCTTGATATATACTGTACATAAATAGGAAATACGATATTACAAGACACCCGATATCTGAAACGTCAGTTACCAAAATGTTGAACGCCTACCATTACATCAGAAAAATGATTTTTACGAGCACGGTTAACGATGTCAAAAAGTTAGTAAAAGGTCAACCAAAGACAGTGCTACAGGTTGACAGGACCGAAACTCTCAATCAATTCATCAGCTTTAGGTTGATAAATTATTTTCACAAACATGTTCCTAGTTTTCTCATTCTGGATCATCTCTTCCAGAATACGATCCTCAGAAACCTGCGGTATCATCCCAACATTCTGCTTGCCTTCTATTTCGGAAGAAAACACCTTTTCTGAAACCCGGTTTTTGGTCACCTGCCAGTAATACTTCTCTTCCTCTTGTGTTCCCGAGGTTATCAAGTGATACACAAAGACGTCTTTTTTCTGTCCGAGCCTATAAGCCCGGCTTATCGCTTGCCTTTCTACAGACGGGTTCCAAACCACATCAAGCAAGACTACCCTTGACGCCCCGACTAAATGAATCCCTTCACAACATGCTTTTGTGGAGGCCAGTAAAACCCTGGCTTCACTTTTCGGGTTATTGAAATGCTTTATAAAGGTCTGCCTTTGCTTCACATCTTGTTTCCCATCCATGTAAAGTAATTCCCTCTCCTCTGACCAATGGTACCGAAATTTCAGCAAATTTCTAATGAGTTTTAAGGGTGTCAGAAATTGGCTGAAAACAAGAATTTTCTCTCCTTGAGCTAAATTTATAAGATCAAAGAGAAATCTTATCTTGACTCCAGCATCGATGTTTCTTCTGTGATATTTCAATAAAACCTTGAGAGAATCGAGAATCTGGTCACACGAGTGCAAAAGCGAAGGGTGCACTGAGGCGATAGAGACCAAATGATCCAATTTAAAGCCATTTTTCAACGAGTTTAATTGATGAAAACAGGTTTTCTGCAAGTCGGATGGCTTTAATAGGAGAACTGAATGAAATAAGCCGCGAAGTGTCTTCTTTAAGATCTCCCCCTTGTGAATATGGAGAAAGGGTTTCATCCTATGCTTCAACATAGCGATTCGTCTGTCATTGTCTACATTGCAGTCCATTAAACCTCTCCTCGCAGTCGAGTTCCGGGCATATTTCATACGCTTTCCTGGTAATAAAGGATTCTCAAACTCTTCTCTAACCAAAGAAACAGTGTTAATAAGCTCCTCAAAGTTGTTCTGAAAAGGTGTTCCGGAAAGAATAATCCTTCGCTTTGTTTGGACATCATTGAAAACATTCCAGATGTTACTCTGATCATTCCTCGGTGTATGCCCTTCGTCTAAAACTAAAATACCTGGCTGCTCAAGAAGAGCTCGCCTAATCTGCTTATCAACACCTTTTCTATCACCAGCAAGTTTCTCAAATAGGGTATAGCTAATCCCTAAAATACCCTTCCCCATGGCCCAGGTATAAAGCTTTGCTACCCGAATCGTCTTTAGGTGCTTGACATTTTCAGCATGTTCGAGAACCTCAAGGTCCTCATTCCCAGAAAGTTCAGGTTTGTTTATGTTGATAAATGGAACATCAATATTCCACCTAGCAAACTCTTCTTCCCATGTAAGGAGCATGCTTTTAGGGGCGATTATAACAGGCTTTGACATCGGGTATTTCCTGATGAAAGATAGCAGGAAGGTGATTGCCAGACGGGTTTTTCCCGTCCCAGGGGCATGACATATTATACATCCTCCTGAACCAAATTTGGTCGGATTACCAAGTTTGTCAAGCTTTATTCCTCCTTCAATGTTCCTCCACATGAACTCAAAGGCTTCTTGCTGATGAGGGTATAACGTCTCTAGTACACCGGGAATGAGTTCCCATACAGTTCCCTGAATGCTATTTGATTGAGAATTTGCAGGATCGTCGTTGCAATCAGGAAGATGAGACCCAGTAAGCGCATTGGCATTGTCAGAAGGAAACTGACCACTGTTCCTTCTTCTGTCTCTCCCAAATGGATTCTTGTTCTTCACATACAAAACAAGGATCTTTGTCATGATGGAGTTTATATCAAAGGTTTCGATCTATCAAATGTCAAGGTAAACATATATAGACATGACAAACAATGACTCCCTCCCATTCATCAAATTCTTTACCTTTGCTTTTGGTGCGTATTTTGAGGACCTAACATGCATGTGTCTTTTAAGGGTTTTTATGTTGTGTTAGCCACACATATAGGCCCAAAAAAGGAAACGTAAAGAATTTGTTGAACATGCCGATAAAGGAAAATGTAAAGAATCTAATGGATGGGAGGGAGTATTTCTTTTGTCGACTTGGATGTTCATTGAAGACAGCAATAAATATATATTAATTACGCCGTAATTGTTATGTGAAAGGAGAAGGTTGAAGAGAACGTGGCATAGAGTACATCGAGAGTAATAGAAGGAACAATACTTTGAACATAGAATAAACAAAAACTTAGGTAAACATAATCATATCAAATCTGAAGTTTAGTTATGAAAGAATGACAGGCTTACAAATGCTGGTGTGAGATGTCTTATCTCAAGCTTCACTAATGAGCAGTATTTGCACCTGATTCCGATTTCATCATCATGAATTAAATAGTGCTTTCCTTCATGGCAGAGTTTTTCTTGCTCAACCGCGCTATCACAAGGATTAACATCATGTTCATCCTGTAAATTATCATGCAGTCAGTTTGTTAACAAAACATGTGATGTACTTATCAACATGATCCTTATCATGATATCATCCAATTTCTAACTATTTAAAAAATCTCCGAGGTGATGAGTAATCTTACCCCAAAAGAAGTATGTGCACCAATATCACAAGTGCGGAGTGCAAACTCAAGATCCCGGAAGAGGTTTTCCGTATCTTGATCCACTTCACAGTCTTCAGGAGGTGTGTTTTGACCTCCAAACCTAAACTTCAACGGAAGATTCACGCTCTTCACACTCTCAGACACAGTCACAGAATGAATACAGGAATTCAGTCCCGCATTCCTGTTTTCTAGTATTGTTTTCAGCATTATATTTTCAGCTTCGTTGGGTTTCAACTTCCTGATTCGCTTCTTTATTTGGAGCGTAGAATTTGTAGCCTCTTTGTTTTTCCTTGGTGACGAACTTATTGCCTCATTGCTTTTCTTCGGCGACTTGCATACTGAATTAATCGCCTCATTGCTTTTCTTTGGCAACATGCGCAATATTTTACTCTTAGACTTAGGCTCAGGCAGCTCATTGGGTGACTCTGACTCACTTTGGTTGATGTTGCTACCATATTCGCCACTCTTGAAAAGCAATTGCACGTTCATCTCATTGTCGTCAAGTTTCCTTTGGATCTCCTCATCAGAATTCTTCTCTAGATGGTTATCAACAATACCATGGTCAGCATCACTAACAATGACAATACCATGGTCAGCATTATCGACATGTTCATCAACAATATCATGGTCAGCATGGTCAGCATTATCGACATGTTCATCAACTGTACCATGGTCAGAATTATCGACATGTTGATCAACTATACCATGGTCAACATTGTCAACATGTTCATCAACTCTACCATGGTCAGCATCACTAACAATGATAATACCATGGTCAGAATTATCGACATGTACATTATCAACAATACCATGGTCAGCATCACTAACAATGACAGGAACCACTTCTTCTTTTGCTTCTTCATTATTATCACGCGTTCGAGTCTTCTTTCCACACTTCCCATCCTCTGGGCTAGAGTACTCGGGACTAAAGATATTACATAATTCAGCCTCATCCACTTCAAAGTCTTCATCACTTAATTTACGATCATCGTCATCCAAACATGTATCATTCTCCGAAACACCACCTTCCAAACTCAGATGTATTCCTGAAGATTGACTGCCATCACCTACACCACCAGTAGCTTCAGAACCAGGTTTCATTCCCGAAAATTGACTGTCCTCCACTTCCATAAGGCCACCACAACCTCTAAAACCATCTTCATTATCTTTGTCATTGTCATTGTCGTTGTCAAACACCGCAGCCACAGCTGGAGAACAATCGCCATATTCAATAAGAGACAGATGTCTCAAGTACTCAGCTTCATCTACGACTTTAACATCCTCATCGTCACTATCATCCTCACTATCGACAATTTTTTCCTTAGCATATACCTTCCTATGTTTACTCCGACCAGACGACCGAACCTTCTTGTTTTTTTCACTTAGCTCCTTCTCCCTTAGACGACTTTGTAGCCTTGTCCTTTTTCCTACAGGCACATAATCTAACTTCTCCCTTTTCATTTCTAGTTTTGCCTTAAATCAACTAAAGTTCCTAGAAAAAATTGGAAAAACTTCATTTACTAATAATAAAATGTGTGAAAAAAAATACCAACATGACATGTAAATTGCTCATTATATGAAGCCAAAGATTCATAATATAAGACCCACCATGTTTTAGTCGATTTCTTTACGTTTACTTTTGGCATAAAGACGGAAAGGTATACCTTTACAAGATAATTTTTCTAAAAAAAAAAACAGCTTAGACATTAACACATGAGAAGAAAAGGTAATAATGACCTTAAAATGGGAACGTAAAGAAATAACCAAAACCCCGGATTACAGAAAAGGTAAACAAATAACCGGGACGGGAAGTCTAAATAAGCAAGGGTAACCTCATTTGAGTATCAAAGACTTGATCTTTTGGTGATCAACTACAAAAATTAGCAACTAAACATCTATATTTCACTGTACTTGTTCAAAATTATGGAAAAATCATGACAAACAGCATTACTCACACAATTAATATGCACTAAAATTACTACGGAGTATAAAAAAAACTTCACAATGTAGTAAATAAACAAGATAAATGAAGTCAGTAAATCTGTACTGTACATTTTCTTACCTGAAATAATCTTTAAGCATTGGAGTGACTCTAAGCATTTACTGAGCATGAAGAGACAGTATTATTTTAGTGGGTAAGAAGGTAAATAAGTATTTGGTTAAGACGGTCTTAAGTTAAAACAAGACAGGTCGAACCGATTTCAATAAAGTCAGAAAACAAAAGGCGCAGTCATAAAAAGTCTAACTTTTTAAGTTAAGACGGTTTTAAAGAAGACCATCCAATAAATATGAATGTTTGAAATAATTAAATGGGTTAGTAAATGTTTGTAAGAGAAAGGGAGAGTGTAAAGAGTTAATGAAAGTGATGGGATGTTTTAGTTTGAGTAGAAGAAGGAATAGTACGAAGAAATGACAGGAAACGCTCAGTACAGTAACAAGTCAGTCAGTTTTTGCCTAATTAGTGTAACTTTTGTCTCATGTGGAGTAGTAAAGTTACTGCACAATTATCTTCCATATCTTCTTATTTATTACAACCGGTCTCTCTTGAGACGGGTATATCCATCTTAAGAAAAAAACGGATTAAATACTAACTATTTGACTAGGTAGGACAAATACTTTGCTAGTATCTAGGAAATTTCATTTTGTCTTACTCATGATATTTGATCGGTCTTTAGTTTATGACGCAACCCAAAAATTTGTAAACTCAATCGGACCTATCGACCAGTTTGATATGTCTTAGTATTGCTTTATTTATTTACATTTTCCTTTGATAATTAGTTTGCCTTTTGGACCGAAAATTATCGTTAGCCTATAACCTTCGAGACCACCAGGATCGAAACTTGAATTAAGCGAAACAGTTGTAAACTTGTTATTGAAGAATACATATAATTTGGATTAGATGCGCATATGGAACCGTCTCATACAAGAATCAATGTGCTAGCCTCATATATCTCACTTAGACCATCCCCAAGCAAGGTCAATTGCTAGGTCGTGACCTTGCTTGGTCAAGCTAATTACCTAATTAAGCAAAATTTAGTTGTGACCTTATTTTGCTAATGTGTGACCTTTGCCATAGAAGGTCAATTTGTGACCTTTGGTGAAGCAAATTGACCACATTTGTGACCTTTATGTGTCCACTTTCTATTGGTGAACATTAAAAAAAAGTGGGGTAGAGAATGTGGGAAATGATGTGAAGTGGAAAAATAATTGGATTGACGACCTAGGTCGTGACCTTCTGCTTGGGAGGGTGAAAGTAGGTCAAGATAAATAAAGTGAGATTAAGAGTAAAACCAGGTCGCGACCTAATTAGCGCGACCTCTGCTTGGGGATGGTCTTATGGTATACAGATTAGAGCTGCTGCTTCGTCTTCCCAATTCAGAGCAGAGCATTCATACTCCAGTCCTTCCCCAGCGACACCAACAGTCGCCATAACACGAAAAGCTAATGACTTAATAGACTCATGTCGTGTCGAGCTCACAAAAGCATAAAAGTTGGCGGTATTAATATCACAGTTCGGGCACTTTTTGATATATATAAATCTTACCATCATCGGTGTTGTATAGATCGAGTTTCAATGCTCGAAAATACATCAATATATCACTCAGCAGGTATTCAAATTTCGTGTAGTTATAAACTTATAACAGCTTTTCAAGTAATAATGAGTCAATCTTTCTACAAAAGAATAGTTGAGGTCCTTGAGGACGTGGAAGGACTATACTGCAACTGATCTCGGCTCTAGGGATATCATAAACAGCAGTATTGTCGGAATGCAGGAGTATAACTTAAATAAATTTGAACTTATATTCGATGATCAATCACCCTGTGTCTGACTTACGTCGTTGCAGGGGCCCTATGTTTACCTTACGGCTCCATAGGCGTTGTGGCTGGCTTCAACTTTAATAGGAGTATATCTCGTGTGCCATACTTTCTATGTGACGTCTGACGTCTTTGTATATCGATAAATATGTAATCACAGGAACCACTGAGGAGTGATGTAGGGGGATCGTAAATTACTTTGCATGTTTCTTGAAGAAAGGTTTCTGACAAACGAGGAGTTTCTCGTCGTTGTTAGTGTCGAGGTCAATAACTCTGGACTCCCATCTTAGGCGTGCAATAAGGGGTCTTGTGGACTCGATCAGAGATACTGTGTCTCGGAAAATTACCCATCCCTATGCAAACATATGCCAATTGTTAACATATTTTTCACAAATTGTTATATAGAAATTTGAGTGTCTTATAACTTATAAGTAAGACCAAAAATATAACTAGAAAACTCACTAAATATATACTCCATATTACATATATATATGCAATTTTGTTTTGACAAAACTGATATTTTATATTTGATGATTTGCATATTGAGAAAATTTGAAACTTTTTTATATCTCGTCATTATTATACCATGCTTCCTAAAAGATCGTCAAAACAAATTGGATGCTATGTGAATACAATATTTTTCAAGGCTACTCTCTTTTAAGACCAGTTTTATTTGATAAGACAGTCTCATAGAAGAGTAGCTAAAATTCTCAGGTTATGGGAAAATGGGAGATAGGATGCGTGGAAATAGGACAGCTGTTGTAAATGATCGAAAATACAATAGCAAATGCAATAATTAGCTATCTAAGTACCTCTGGTCGAAGCACCCGGTCTATCTCAATGAGTATGTCGAAAGTGGTACATCTGCGCTGGCGACTGTTTTCCAAGGTGAGGAGACCATCAGCATGCACCAAATCATATGTTCGAGGGTACGTTGGAAATGCTTCACACCTGCAAACAGCACAAAATCTCAAATAAAAGGATGCTAATGAATCTGAAATTCCAGTACAATTTTCAATTTCAATTCAAATTTCTAATATTTCCGATATTAATATTGAATCGCCGTTTCTATACATGTCCTGTATCAACATTTTTTTTCCTGGGCAGATTTCCCATGCCTCAAAACCAATTATGGTGAGTTTGATACATGGAAATGTGGTTGTACACTTGTACCTAACACAACCACCGCCGTCCCATTAGCACAGGACACAATGGAGCAACAATGAGAGAGATATAGTAAGAAAGACAAATTTTTTGATAGCTTTCGCTGATAAAACAAAATGCACAAGCAACATCATGACATAAAGAGGTTTTTATACTTACCAATCATGCAATACACCAACAAATCCCCGGTCTAAAATCAAGGGAAGGTAGTTGGACCCGCTTGTTGATACAGCATTCATGACCCACACAGACTTCCCAGTATCCACTAAAGCGGCATTAAAACCACCAAACCGGGCATTCATGTCTAGGACATTCCTGAGCATGTTGAAAGGAGGAGAGGGATCCTCATCCCCAGGTCTCTTTGGATGGTCTGAGAAAATTATAGGTGAGAGAAGAGACCAATAATCACGGATTGCAGATTTCCAAACCGCACTATCGTCAACCAAGTCTCCGGCATGTAGTCCTGGACAATCAAATGAACTTGTCAACTGTAGTCCACTGGAAAGAGAACAATGAACCGATAAGTCACCCAGGCGATGCGGACACAACCATAAACCTACCATGAGGCCGAAGCTCCTTCTCATTCAACTTTGCTCGAGAAGGCCAAGTTGAACGTTCCTCAATAGGAAGCCAGCGACGGCTGTGGGTCCCAGCTATACATGTCTGGAGGGGCCGATAATATGGAGATTCAATATCCTGACCTTTGCTGCACACAGCAGGGATGGTCCCGGATTTCCTGAAATTAGAGATAGGCCACCAGCTATTACTTACCTGCAAATTGTGAAGCAATGCTCCTCGTACAAAAACAAACTAGATGAAAAATAAATCTAACCTCGAGAAATAGCAACTACGTTTAGCAGTCTTCTTCCACACAACTGTTTCATCTTGTTGAGATAGCAATTCCCAACAAAGATTCTCCGCAGAACTATGGATAAGGTTCCATTTCTTCTGATTCGCTTTATTACGCGCATTGGTAATAGGTGAAGTCCAAACAAAATATCCACTTGGTCTCAAGACTCTATCAACCTCGACTAAGTACAAGCCATCTGCAAGAAATGGCGATTCAACATCAACTCACTTTGACCTCCTAAATTCGACGATCACATCATGAAATGATGTTGTCCTTATTAATTGAAGGCTTAGAAGTTAGAACTAGCTAGGCAAGAAAATTACACCAAAACCTATATGGGATGGTGTCACATGAGAGATGAATCAAGTAACCAAATAATTAACGAGACATTCACAGGTATTAAGATTGGTCTCACGTATGAGACCATCTATATGTTAAGAGTATAAGATCATTGATTGGGCCTCAATCATCACCTTAAGGTTTTGGTTGAGATTTTATCACATGGTATCAAAGCCAGCGTGACCACACCACCCCCCACTTTCTAAATTTGAATAAGATTAGCACCATATATGGGAAGGCCTGCAATGCATCCACACTTCATGCCCAAAGGGCATTCGTGTGAGGAGGCGTGTTAAGAGTATAAGATCATTGATTGGGCCTTGATGTGATGGTCTTCTCACACTATACCATTTCAATCTTTAATTGTAGAGAGTAGAGACCACAAACGATAACAATTTAAGAGTGAGCTCATTCAATGCTGGTCCTCTGTATTTTTGTTGACAGAAGGCGAAGAAAAGCACTAGCAAACTCTAAAAAGCTGAGAAGACAATCACCACGCTTTCTCGCCAAATCAATTATCTTTCCACGACATTTCCTCAGTGAGATTCTTCTTAATCGAACATTACAAAATTCAGGGCATCTTTTAACATACACAAGAGGGTCATACCTTTGAGATCCCAGTCAATGGCACATCGAGCACAGTGAACCATATCATAAGAAAGCGACGGAAATGGCAACTGATATGTACTAAAGGATGCAATCATGGCTGGAAGACCTCTTTCAAGTGTGAGCTGTACTTGGCTTCCTGAAGCTTCGTAGGGTGCAACGCACATTGTAAGTAACTGGTTTTTGAAGAGATGTGCACCAAAGGTACCAAAACCGCATTCTATGTCTAGAATATTTCGTACCTGCACAAAAGAATGATGTTTCTTGAACATTATTTTGTCGTAAAAAAAAAAGGCCAGTTAAAAAAGAAAAGGGCATTTGATTCTTATCAGACATCATCTCTGGCTAATACCGATACTGGGCACTAACTATGTGAAAAAAGATGCACGACATTATGAAAAGAAGATATACCCCTGATTGAACGAAATTTGAAGAACTTCTTAACCCAATCATTTCTGCAACTTGATGAGAGTAGTCCTCAATGCTATCTGATGTCATGGAATCAGAGCGGAAGGAGATCTGTTCATCATCCAACATCATCATCCTGCATTGAGAGTCAGAGAGCAATTAATTGATATATTCGAAGCACATGGCAAAACCAAACAAATGCCACTTTCAAATTCGCATAGTTTACGGACTCACCTTTTGGTCAAGCTTCCAGAAGAAAGTACCTCTTGGGCACTAATTTTGACATTTGCAGCCCAAATGACATCTCTTCCAGTAGGCCATCGAAGTGGAATCTTATAACGCTGAGGAGGTGAAATCAAGCAATCCTGCTTCAGACTTCGCTCACAATGACGATCATACACGTGACTTTCTGAGACATTATAACATGGTACAAAGTTCTCAAACTCCTCAGAACAAAAGTCTAATTCTGCCATCTTTGAGGGTCCCTGAGAAAGATCACTGATAGCCGTAAGGTCTAACACAAGCTGCTCTTGCAGCCTCCTGTAAGTATGGTATATATGGCCTCTCGATGACGACGTTATCGAAATTGTCCACCAAAAGGAGACAATTAAAGCAATAATCACTATGAGAACTAGACTGGTCTTAAGAAGAGCCAGCGCTAACTTGTGCCGACTTCTTGGACTGGCAAAGCCATTTTCATTTACACCCAACTTTAAAGAGACGTTATCAGATGAAAGTAATCGAAATGGTTGCGTTATATAGCCATTATCCGACAAAGAACGAGAACCATAGTCATCCTCTTTTACTGTTTTGTCTTTCATTTGTGAGTCATCTGAGTCGCAAGAACCATGGCTACCAATGGAAAACCGCCGCTGCTCCCCCGATACGCCTCTATGCAGAGGCCTTGACATTTCTTATATGGGAAAGAATCCTACAAAAACCCAATATAGAATTTGAGTCCACTATGCAGAACTAGTCGTAATTCATAACAAGCTGCAGATGTCGGTTAGCTTAACTAGTACCAGCGAGTATTACTGCATAGTGGACTAGTGGACTTAAATTGACACTGAGACTGTCCTTGTATGAAAAGAATATCTAATAGAATTTGAGTCCACTATGCAGAACTACTCGCAATTCATAACAAGGTGCAGATGTCGGTTAGCTTAACTAGTACCAGCGAGTAGTACTGCATAGTGGACTAGTGGACTTAAATTGACACTGAGACTGTCCTTGTATGAAAAGAATATCTAATAGAATTTGAGTCCACTATGCAGAACTACTCGCAATTCATAACAAGGTGCAGATGTCGGTTAGCTTAACTAGTACCAGCGAGTAATGCTGCATAGTGGACTAGTGGACTTAAATTGACATTGAAACTGTCTTTCTGTGAAAAGAATATCTAATTGGATGGAAAAACAAGCGACTTTGTAATCGCGATCAAAACTACACCGTAAGTTATAGCAAAGTAGTATTGAAAAAAGCAACCAGAGGGGACAGCAAAGTATGGAGATAACATTAGGATTTAGGGCAGCAGATCTAATCAAGCATTTATTAGTCCAATTTTTGCAAATTAAACAGTAATTGTGATCAGATAATAGTAATTAGTAAGTTAACAACATACAACAAACTTACACAAAAAAAGCAATTATAGTTAAATAATATATAAAGATCTAGCTAATTACTTTACACAAATTAATCAAAGAACTGAAAAAGTTGCCCAAGAACATATTAGGAAAAAACACCAAATTTGGTTAATCCACTATAAATTTAGCAATAATTCTTCATTTTAATTCTAATATAGCCCATTAAAAGATACCCATATTAATCATTTGCTCCAAAGTAAACAAACTACACCAAATTCAAAAGAAACACAAAAAAATCAATCAAGATTAACCAAAAACAGGTTTATATATCAAGAAATATACTTTTTCCGTCTCGGTCATTTGTTTACCTTTAATTAGAATACGGAAATATAAAAGGTAAACTAACAACTGGCCAATTGGGAGGGAGTGAGTAAAACACTAAAATATGTGATCAAGATAAAAAGATAAAATGTTGGATAAAAGAGACAAACCTGACACTTGAACCCAGTAAAAAAGTGAGATGAAGGATGAATATCTATCAATCCCAGATAAAAAGATTGAAACTTTGGTACAAAAATTGAACTTTTTCACTCTAAATCACAATATAATGTATTAAAAATTGAAATTTTGTGAAGAATTATCCAGTAAAAAAGTGAGATGATAAAAAGATTGAAACTTTAGAGCAAAAATTGAACTATTTTCACTCTAAATCACAATATAATGTGATAAAAATTGAGAAATTATGAAGAATTATGAAAGATTTTAATGAGTTGAAGATCAATTAAATAAAATTAATTAAATGAAGTGAAAAGACAAGAACTTGAAATAAGTAAAGTTTGTTAAGTAAAAGCTACTACAAGTTCTACTAATTACACTACTACATAGTGATGTTATTAGTAGTATAAATAAGTAGATGTTTGAAGCATTAAATGCACCCAATTCATAAACTTACAAATTCATAAATAAATTCACAAAATTAAATATTTTCAGCTCTTTCCTCACTCATTCTAGTCTACTTTGAAGTGTGAAGTGTGAAAATGGAAATTAGTCCCCATATAGGTGTTTGCGGGGACGAAATTATAAATCCTGATTCCGCTACTGACCGAATACATGATACATTTTGATATAAATGGTTTCATATACATCCAAATAATGTACACAACGCGCTTACATCTACATCATACTACTATATATCCAAACAAAAAAAATAACTTTTTTAATGGATTTATAGGAAGAAAGTGGAGGTGGGTTGATCTGCAAAATGTGTTGTGATTCTTGATCTTGTGACTAATTTACTATTTGTAAAAAGAATAGTTTACTGATTAGCATTAATTAAAGATTGATTAAATAATTAAACATTGAGACTAGCAATGAATTAATGTAATTAAACTAAGCTTGAGCTTGACCCACATATAGAATCTAGTAACCAACTTTAATTTCTAAAAACACTTTGGTCAACTAGGTATGTCATAATACTTATAAGTCATAACTCATATATTTAGTGTGTGCCATTGAAATCAGTAGGTCTTGCTTAAGACGGGTTGGATCTTACAACGGGTATTTTGTGAGAGGAAATGGGTAGAGGGGACAAGGTGGGCTCCCCCCATGTGCTCTCCACTCACCCTTAATGGGTATTTTGTGAGAGAATATGGTATCCGACTATCCGTCTTAAGTTTAAGACGGATACCTCCGTCTGAAATAAGAATTTGTGCATTGAAATTATGGGTAAGTGTTTATAGGTCAATGTAGATGTAATGCAATTTGGCCAACTTGAATGACTGAATAAGTTTGGTTTGATTTGAATGTTTATTATCGTTTACGGACCATTATCTTTAAATAATTTGATGATAACACATTTGAAAATGAGTTCACCCTAAAAATAACTTCACCCTTCTCGGTGCAATCCAAATTTGTACAAACCCACGGCTACATGACTTTGACTGACTTGGATAGCATCGACTCAAATGACATGTATGCCAAGTCTAACCTCATTCACCTTAAATTCGTGCTACAAATGGAATATTGTCAAAGCATACTTTAAATTGTCTAAATACAAGCCTGATTTTTTTTATTCGTGCCCATAATACAATTTTACTCGTAAGGTATAACTGTATAGGTTTTTTTATACTTAATGGGCATGTTGTATATCAACTCCTTTGCCATTAAGGCGTATATAATATAATGACGAAAGGACACTTAACTAAAAAAATCATAACCTACCAAAAAAATGTAAATATCATGTCATTCACTGTGAGATAAAAAGTCGATTGAAGGTCAGCATTGATTACCTGGAAGTACATGTGGTAAATAATATGGAGTATATTAAAGTAAAAGTCACCAGGTAGTACTCAATGTAACAAAGTTAATTACCTAAAAGCATCTCTAATAGCATCTCCAATGGTAAGCAATAAGACTACTAGCTTAATTTGCCACATCATATTTTCAAGCTAATTCACTTTTAAGCTACAAAGTACCCTAATGGTAAAGCTACTAGTTTTGTGGCTTAACTTTTCACATGTGTGTATTTAAGTGGTAGATTTTTTTATGTGGGTCTATTTAAGTTACTAGCTCCATGGAGCTAGTAGCTTAAATGGACCCACATAAAAAAATCTACCACTTAAATACACACATGTGAAAAGTTAAGCTACAAAACTAGTAGCTTTACCATTGGGGTACTTTGTAGCTTAAAAGTGAATTAGCTTGAAAATATGATGTGGCAAATTAAGCTAGTAGTCTTATTGCTTACCATTGGAGATGCTCTCATGACAGAAACAAAAGCCTTAAGCGGTGAAATTTATAGTCATTACTCAATACTCATTAGTTATTTAATAGGGACAGATTTTAACTTAAAGTAAATAAATAAAAAGATTGCGATAATTTATGATAAGGGAGTTATGTGTAATATTAACCAATCAATAGGGTCTCAATTACCCTTGCTTGTGCGGATGGAGTTAAGTCGGGTTTAGATCCCCTCAAGGCCAAGTGGGAGGATAGGCGAGAAACCACTATATGGTTTTCCACTTGCCTCCCTCTTGGATTCCGACCTGTCACAAGTGTAGACGGATAGTACCGTCGCCAAATTAGAATTTGTGCATTGTAGTCAAAAACTTTATTTATATCTGGACGCTTTCATAGAAACTGAATGGATTGTGATTGGAGTGCATATATTGAAACTCAATGGTCATACAAAAACTTCTCATTGAACAGCGAAACACTATTTGTCATAAGCAAGACCGATAGGTTCCTCGCCACCAATATGCAAGTAGGAAGGCAAGGAATGGCAAATAGATTTTCCATTACATATTGTCCGGAAGGACACGATCCGTCTTCAATTATAACGGATACGGGCCGTGTCTGTGGTGAGGACGAGCTTTTGTCATTCATTAGTAGTGCCTCCTGAATTTGCCAAATTGATTATGCACCTTTGTTTTGTTTTGAATGGGTGATAAACATTTAATTAGTCACATTTTTCCTCTCATTTTCGTCCCTATTTTGGTCCGTTTACACGGATTTGCGTGCCCTTGATTGCATTTTGCTTCCCGATTTCTCGTGCTATGAATGTCGATCTTAATTTGTAGGAATTAAGGCGAAAATGAAGAAATCGGAGCATAAAGGTCTTGCATGAGTCGCGATTCGGAGATGAGATGAAGAAATGAGAAAAGCAAGCCTCAGGTGGCGCAGGCCGGTCAACCGACCGGCGGCCGGCCACCCGGCACAGGCTACATACTCGCAAAGGAAAGAAAAAGAGAAGGGGAAGAAATGGCCCAGGTAGCGCAACATCAGTAGGCATACGAGAAAGTTTATGGTGTTCTAGGCCGGTGGGGACCCGGCGGCCGGGCACCCGGCTGGGAACGCATTTCTCACACTTAGAAGAATTTTGAAGACGAGAAAAATGAAGACACTGATGTGCTCCAGGCCGGTCAGAGGGCCGGCGGCCGGTCGACCGGCCAGGAACACAACACCGCAAATTCGCCAACTCTTCTATTTTCTTTCTTAATTTCGAGATACCTATATATACCCTTCCCCTAATTTTTGTAAGCAGTTTTTCATTATCTCTTAGCACAAAACCCTAGATAATTTGTAACCTCTATTACTCATTAATTACTCTCCTAATCGTTCCCTAATTAAGTTTAATTTCTCAAATTCAAGTTAGTAGATCTAGTCTTTCTTAGGAGAACTATCATAGTTTTGGGTTTGTATTGAAGATTTTGGGTGAAGACATTCTCCCTATTCATTAATACAAGCTTTGTTGGTATAAATTTCTCATCTTTTTGTTATTTATGCAATTTATTTTCATTTCTAGTTTATTGTTTATCATTTGATTGTTATAATTATTCATTTCCTTAGCATGATGTTCATTTCATTATTCCTTGCCTTTCGTTGTTTGATTTCCCTTAGCATGAGTGAGTAGTTTCCCTCTAGGGTTTAGGGGGAGCCTAAGGGAGGATTATGTGGGATAATTAGTTGAGTAATTAGTAGACTTGTGGTAATGATTTGGGTATTACTCATATGCACACTAGGTGTTTGATGAAATGTGTAAACGAAAGTTGCCCACTTTATCAAGTATCGTTTGATTATCTCTTAAGCGACGGTGGTAGAGATGATTAGACTAGTGTTTATATGAGTGATTTGAGACAAATGCGATGACTTTGTTGATGATTATTAATTGTTGAGACATTAGCAATTAATTCTACTCGAATTTATTACCCATTTGCTAATTACTAGACTAACCCATTAATCCCCCTAAGGTGAACCCTTTACCTTAGTTTTCCCTTAATTGTCTTTACCGCATTATTTAGCGATTACTTGCATTTTCTAGTTCTTAGTTGATCTTCTCACCCAACCTTTGTTAGGCTAGAATAGGACTCGATCGAACTTGTAGTTGACCCCTCCATCCTCGTGGATTCGACCCCTTTATACTACTTATATAGGGTTTATTTTTGATGTTTGTTTTGACGACGAAACGATCATCAAATGGCGCCGTTGCCGGGGATGGCGTAAGGAAACTCGTAGTTTGTTTTCTGTCTTAGATTTAGCCAAGTTACTTGTTGTTTTTGTTGGTATTTAGTTGTTAGATTATTTGTAGAGTGCCTTGCATTATTGTCTTTCCCTAGTGTGCCCAAAAACACACTAGGAGTCTAACTTGTTTTTGAGTTGCTTTGAGTGCATGCCTAGGGGTGAAGGGTTGTTCTTTAGCCATCCGGAGCCCGAAAGGTTGTTTAAGACTCTACGAGCTAATACACTTGCTCGGGTTAGGAATTCAAGAACGGTTAGCCGTCAACAAGACAATACTTCTATCGCTTCTACATCCACTCCAACAACCGATCACCCACAAAACGACACCATTGAACCCATATTCGAAAATCCCTTCTACAATACTCTACAAAACACACCACCAAATTCACCACCCACAACACCTCAACAACAAAATCAACCACAAATGACTACTTTACGTGACCGTAACCGACCCAATCATGATGATACCCAATCTCCAATCAATTTCGGTGTCTTGGCCCCAAATAACTTTGAGATTCACCCGGCTCAAATGAGTTCGATTGAGCGGGATAGCTTTGGAGGCCTTCCCGATGAAGATGCTCATGCCCACTTGAGGAAATTCAAAAGTAGAGTGGCAATCATGAAGAGGAATGGTGTGCCCGAAGAAACTCTTTGTCTAATGTTGTTCCCATTTTCTCTTAAAGACCGGGCGGAGAGGTGGTTGAATAACCATGCTCCAAACACTTTTACTACTTGGGATGCCTTAGCTAAGGAGTTTCTAAGCAAGTACTACCCCGCCTCCAAAACGGCAATGCTAAGGAATGAGATAACAACCTTCCAACAAGAGGATGGAGAATCCTTGGGAGAAGCATGGTATCGATTCATTGATCTACTTGCCCGTTGCCCTTATCATGGCATAGCGGATTGGTATGTCACTCAAACATTCTATCAAACTCTTCTCCCTCAAACTAAGGCTATGGTGAATGCTTCCGCGGGGGGAAGTTTCGATCATTTGAATGACCAACAAGGGGCGGCATTGATTAAAAAAATGGTTGAGTCGGAGTCTAGCTATGGTACTAGAGAAAATAGCTTGAGGAGGAGTTCTAAATACCCAAGTGAGAACTTTTCAAATGCGGATACCAATGCCAAGATTGATTTGCTCACACAAACTTTTACTAAGGGTTTTGCCGAGCTTCAAAAGGCTCAAAATCAAAGTCAAGGCCATCATGTGAATGAAGCTAGTGGGTCTTATGCACCTCCTATGGTGGAAGCTTATCAAACCCCTGCTTGTGAAATTTGCAATGGGTATGGACACACCTTTGAAGTTTGTGGGAATAATGTATCTTATAACAATGAAGGAGGAAATGACTATCAACATGTGAATGCATTTCAAGGAGTCAACAACAACCCACGGCCCTCAAGGCCTCCATTCCAAAGTCAAGGAGCTTACAACCCAAATTCCAATTTTTATCATCCAAGTTCGAAATTTCACCCAAACATGAGTTACAAAAGCCAAAATGTGTTAAACCCTCAATACACACAAGCTCAGCCTTCCAACCCTCCGGGTTTTTCCCAACCTAGAGGGGGAGGTCAATTTTAAAGAGGAAACTACAACAATCAATTCAACAACTCTCAACAAGGTCAAGGATCAAACCAATTCCAAAACCAATACTTCAATGATCAAGGTTACAATAACCAAGGTAACTTCCAAAACCAAGGTAATTGGAATCAAGGTCAAGGAAATTGGAACCAAAACCAAGGGAACCCAAACTTCAACAACCAAGGCCAAGGTAATTTTTACCAAGGCAACCAAAACAATCAAGCAAGTCAAGGGGTCCCCGATCAATCTTTCCAAGGCCAAGGGTCAAATTTCAACAACAATCAAGGGTCAAATTTCAATGGTCAAGGTTCAAGGGGGCAACAAGGAAATTTCAATAACAACCAACAAGGAAACTTTAACAACCAAAGAAGCAACAACCAAGGTTCAAGTAGTCGAAATGACTATGCATTTGCCCTCCCTTTAACAAACCAACCTCACCAAGACAATGAACCTTCTATGAGTGATGTTTTGCAATTAGTCAAAAACATGGAGATCCAAAACAACTTGGCCTTGCAAAATGTCACCAATGCTCACAAGAAAGAGGTGAGAGAATTGGAAGCTAGGTTAGCTTCTCAAGCTTTGAACAATCCTCAAAGGCCTCCGGGAGGTCTACTTGCTCAAGGGAAAAGCTCCAAGGATGCTTCATCAAGCCACCAAGCATGTGCGGTGACTTTGAGGAGTGGACTTGTGCTCGACAACCCTTACTTGGACATGATGAATGATGAAATTCCAAATGAGGAGCATGTTGAGGAGGGTGATGAAACCGAAGAGCCCATTTTGACTCCTACCTTGGAGTTAAAAGATGATGGCAAGGGTGAAGATGATCAACCCAAAGAGGGAGAAGATGGGTATATCGAAATTATGCCTTATGAGGAGGAGATGATCAAGGATGCCGATGATGAAGGAGTAGAGGTACAACCAATAGCAAGAGCTAAGGTAACCAAGAAAACTCCCATTCCAAAGGTATCTTTTAGTTCTCCACTTGTTGTTTCCGATATCCCCTACCCCTCTAGAGCATTGAAAACTAAGGAAAACTTCAAGTTCACCCAATTTAGAAAAATGCTTGAGGGACTTGAAGTGACCTTACCTTTCACCGATGTTATATTGAACATGCCCACTTACTCAAAATTTCTAAAAGACATCTTGACTCATAAGAGGACTTTGGGTACCCAAGATGTTATGATTATGGAGGCGGAGTGTAGTGCTCTCCTCATTAATCCTAACTCTTTCAAAATGCCAAAAAAGCTTGGGGACCCCGGAAGTTTCTCTATCCCTTGTGTTGTAGGGGGAGTCATGATTTCAAGGGCATTATGTGACAACGGTGCAAGTGTAAGTGTCATTCCCTTAACTATTGCTAAAAGAATTGGACTTGATAGTTTAACCCACACTTCTATGACTCTTCAACTAGCGGATAGGTCCGTTAAGCAACCTTTGGGTGTGCTTGAGGACGTACCCGTTAAAGTTGGTAAATTTTTGATTCCCACGGATTTCGTTGTCCTAGATATCCCGGAGGATAGCCACACTCCCATCATCCTCGGTAGGCCCTTTTTGGCTACCGGAGGAGTCCTCATTGATGTGAGGGAAGGGCGGCTAACCTTTAGGGTGGGGAACGAAACCCTTGAATTTAATCTTCCTCATCTAGTGAAGGGACCAATGTTTCACAAAGCTTGCTCGGTAGAAGTCATAGAGGAAGTGGTTGAAAGGGTGCATGAAGAAGAGAAATGTGAAGAAGAAGCTCTACAAGTGGCACTCCATGATGAGGAGATGGGAGATGACCATGAGGTAGATGATGAGCTCTTGAAGAAGGTGGAGGGCCTTCTCCCTCCAAAGGTACAACTAAAGCCCTTACCTCCCTCACTTAAGTACTCTTTTTTAGGTGAGGGAGAGACTTATCCCGTTATCATTAATGCTAATTTGAGTGAAGGCCAAGAACTTGAACTTTTGAAAATCTTGAAAACTCATAGGGGCTCACTTGGATATAGCATTGATGATATCAAAGGTTTAAGTCCTAATCTTTGCATGCATAGAATTGTCTTGGAGGAGGGTAGCAAACCTAAGGTAGATGGGCTACGTAGGTTGAACCCTAAGATGGCGGAAGTGGTGAAAAATGAGGTGATGAAGTTGCTAGAGGCCGGGATAATTTACCAAATAACCGATAGCTCTTGGGTGAGTCCCGTCCATGTAGTGCCCAAGAAAGGAGGGGTAACTATGGTGGAACAAGAGGATGAGACTCTCTTAGCTTCTAGACCCGTGACCGGGTGGCGGATGTGCATTGACTATCGCAAATTAAATGCCGCCACCCTCAAAGACCACTACCCCATCCCCTTTATTGACCAAATGCTTGAAAGGTTAGCGGGGCATTCTTACTATTCATTTCTAGATGGTTATTCCGGGTTTTTCCAAATCCCCATACACCCGGAAGACCAAGAGAAGACCACATTCACTTGTCCCATAGGAGTTTATGCTTATAAGAGGATGCCCTTTGGGCTTTGTAATGCTCCGGGGACGTTCCAAAGATGTATGACGGCAATTTTTGCCGATTTTCTTGAGAAGAGTATGGAGGTCTTCATGGACGACTTTAGTGTCCATGGAGACTCATTTGATCTTGGGCTATTGAATTTGTCTAATGTTTTGCAAAGATGTGAGGAGCACAACCTCGTCCTAAATTGGGAGAAATGACACTTTATGGTGGAGGAGGGAGTTGTGCTTGGTCACATCGTGTCTAAGAGGAGGATAGAAGTTGATATGGCTAACGTTTCGGTGATAGAAAACTTCTCATCCCCTACAAATGTGAAGGGAGTGAGAAGCTTTCTAGGCCATGCGGGCTTTTACTGACGTTTCATCAAAGATTTTTCTAAAATTGCCAAGCCTTTAACTTCTCTTCTTCTCAAGGACACCCCATTTGTATTTGATGAATTTTGCTTGAGTGCTTTTTGTAGGTTGAAGGAGGCCCTTGTGACGGCTCCCATAATCCGCTCACCGGATTGGAGCCTTCCCTTCGAAGTTATGTGTGACGCCTCCGATTATGCGGTCGGGGCGGTGCTTGGCCAAGTTGTGGACAAGAGGCACCATGTAATCTACTACACAAGCAAAACTCTTGATCAAGCCCAAGTCAACTACTCTACGACGGAAAAAGAAATGTTAGCCATTGTTCATGCCGTGGAAAAATTCCGGCAATACTTTGTTGGTTCCAAGGTAGTTGTTTACTCGGATCACTCCGCCTTGAGACAATTGTTAGTGAAAAAATATGCAAAGCCAAGGCTCTTGAGGTGGGTTATTTTACTTCAAGAGTTCGACTTGGAGATTAAAGACAAGGCGGGGTCGGAAAATGTTGTTGTCGACCACCTATCTAGATTGACTACCGAAGATCATGGGTTGAAGGATGAGAGTGGCCCGATCAATGAGTGGTTAAGAGAAGAAAGTTTGATGATAGGTGGTAAATCACCATGGTTTGCGGACTTGGCAAATTTGATTATGAGCGGGTTCATTCCGGAGGAGTTGGATGCTAGAACTAGAAGGAAGTTGAAGCATGACTCAAAACGCTACTTTTGGAATGACCCACATCTTTTTCGCAAGTGTGGTGATGGCATGTTTCGAAGATGTGTTCCGAGGGAAGAGGGAATGGAGATAGTCGATAGGATTCACAACTCGTCCTATGGGGGCCACCTTGGTACATCTCACACCATTGCAAAGGTGTTACAAGGTGGTTTCTTTTGGCCATCTATGTTTAAAGATATCCATTACTTTGTCAAATCTTGTGATCGATGTCAACGAACGGGGAATATAAGCCAAAGAAATGAGATGCCCCTTCAAAACATTCTTGAGATTGAGCTTTTCGATTGTTGGGGAGTTTATTTCGTGGGACCATTCCCAAACTCTTGTGGGAATGAGTACATTTTAGTTGCGGTGGACTACGTGTCCAAGTGGATTGAATCCGTGGCTACCCCAACAAATGATGCTAAGGTTGTTATCAAGCTCTTCAAAAACACTATCTTTCCAAGATTTGGGACCCCGAGAGTGGTGATTAGTGACGGGGGTTCGCACTTTAGGAAGAGCACTTTCAAGATCTTGCTTTCTTCTCATGGTGTCACTCACAAGACCGCTCTTGCCTACCACCCTCAAACAAGTGGGCAAGTCGAGGTCTCAAACCGTCAAATAAAAGCCGTCTTGGAGAAGACCACAAGCAAAAGTAGGAAGGATTGGTCTCAAAAGCTCCCCGATGTGCTATGGGCCCTTCGCACCGCCTTCAAAACTCCCCTCAGCACAACTCCCTACAAGCTTGTCTATGGCAAAGCTTGTCACTTGCCAATCGAGTTGGAGCACAAGGCATGGTGGGCTTTAAAGGAAATGAACTTTGACATCAACATGGCCGGAGAGCTACGTTTTCTCCAAATGAGTGAACTTGAAGAACTAAGACTTGATGCCTACGAGAGCTCAAAGATTTACAAAGAGCAAACAAAGAAATGGCATGACGCCAAATTGGTTGATAAAGATATAAAAGTGGGTGATTAAGTCTTACTCTATAATTCTAGGGTCAAATTGTTTCCGGGGAAGCTACGGTCGAGATGGTCGGGACCCTTCAAAGTTATTGACATATCACCTCATGGAGCTTTCGAACTTTGGAGTGAAGAGGGTGGAAATTTCAAAGTAAATGGGCATAGAGTGAAGAGATACTTTGATGGAGAGGAGAAAGGAACGGTGGAAGTACTCTTCCTTGGGGATCCCATTCCCGAGGAAGAGTCCAATTTTTAAAGTTCTTGTGCTTTGTTAGGTTTGGTGGAGTTCCTCAATAACCACCAATTTTTTGTATATAGCATGCATTGTAGGAGTAGTTGTGAAGATTTGATATTGTGTACTCGGGTATTTCGTCCTTGGAAGAAGTCTTAGGTAGGTTTGAAACAATTGTAGTCGGGTTTGATTAGAAACCGTATCATTGAGGATATGTTAGTTGGGTCGAGATTGTTGGTGACTTAGGAAATTTTTATGGTGAAATTGAAGGCGAGGAATTAAGGGAATAGTGCTCTAGGCCGGGCTACCGGCGGCCGGTGTGCCGATCGGCCCAGAGCACTTCAGTAGCCAAAGTTTGAAGATTGTAAAATAGAAGAGTAGGTGTTCCAGGCCGGTATGCCGGCAGCCGGTGTGCCCACCGGCCTGGAGCACATCAGTGTTGGGATTTCAAAGACAAGTTTTGAATGTGTAAATTTTGAGCCGTGTTCTAGGTCGGCCTGCCGGCAGCCGGTGTGCCGACCGGCCTGGACCACTTAACCACTGAGAAATTGAAGATTGGGAATTTTTGAACTGCGTTCCCAGCCGGTCGACCGGCGGCCGGTGACTATGCCGGCTGGGAACACCTGAACACTAGAATTACTTAAAGTCCTAAAAATCGAAAATTTTTTACTTGGGTTCCAGGCCGGTAGACCGGCGGCCGATGCCCAGACCGGCCCAGAACCCAACCCGAGGCCTTTATTCACTCGTGAGGTTCCTTTTTTTTCTTCATTCTTCTTGGTTTCTTCTCCTTTCTTTCTCCTTCTTCCTTCAAACCCCTCACAAAAACTTCACAAAAATCTACACAAACTCAACCAATCCAACATTAAACCTCACCAAACAACCCCCTAAACTCCACAAAATCATCACCCAAATCAAAAACCTCAACTTTTTCCCATTTTTCCCCAATTTCGATTGACTATTACACAAAAACTCACCATGGCTCAACAACCACCAAGGAAGAGAACTAGGGCCCAGCTTGAGGCGGAGTTGGAGGCTAGGCTCCAGCAAGTAGTAGCGGGAATGGGTCCGGATGACGATTTTCCGGATGTCGTCTTCGTTAGCGAGATTGCACGAGGTAAGTTTCAATGTCTAAAGCGCCGTAACCTACCCCATTCCCGTTTCATTTGTAGGAATTCTATGCGCAATTTCGGCCTTGATACGGTCACCCTAGAACTTTTCAAAGGTTTAGGGATGTGGGAACTATACGGTCAACATTTCCGTACTTACCCCCGTCTTACTTGGGAGTTTCTGAGTTCTTTTAGTCATGAGAAAGACCGCAACACGGGCATGGTTAAGATGGTTTCTTTTCGCCTCCTGAATACTGCTTTTAATCTCCCCTTAGAAAAATTTTGCAAGGTTTTGGGTGTTAAATTCCACAAATCTTATAAGGTCCCTGAAAATTTTAATTTGAATGATGTGTGGACTGCAATCTCGGGGATGGAAGTTGAGAAAGGGGCTAAAAAGCCAGCAAATGCTTGTCACAATGCTCCTATTCGGATTTGGCATCGCTTTATGGGTTGGTCCTTGTTTGGGAGGGAGGAGTATCACAATTTCCGGGCCGATGAGCTCTCTATTTTGGCGGCTTATTTGTTTCAAAAGCCGAGTAAATTTGGAGTCAACATTGGTCACCATGTCGCTCTACACTTTCAGAAAGTGACTAATGATCCATTTAGCCCTACCGGTATCCATATTGGGGGTATTGTTACTAAGATTGCCCATGCCCTTTGCAAAAATGCATTAGATGAGAGAAATTTGAGGTGTTTGGGGGATGTTCTTTGTTGACGGAGGATTATATTACATCGAAGCTTGAGTGGGTTGTGAAGCGAGTTGAGGACGGGAAAATGTATTGGAGGATCCGAGGGGTCAACTCTATTCCCCTCCCGAATAGTGCGACAATGAAAGTTGTTCCCGATAGTGCGCACTATCTCCTCCCCTAGAGGAGGAGAACCCTCCACCACCACTTGAAGATAACCCGGAAGATCAATTAGCTCCAATCACCGCTTTCAGGCGAGATCCCACTGCCCCCGTCACTACCTATAGGAGAGAACAACAAGGCCCCACTCCCACTACCATGCCTTATGTGAACCCCTCCTTTTTGCATCAACAACAATGGCGTCCTTGGCCTAATTCATCCCAACCCGAGGCATCCACTTCCACCACTCCTAGTTACCCACCTTTGGATCCTTCTTTGATTCAGTTCATGGCCGATATGAATTTGGCCTCCGAGGCGGCGGCTAAGGATAGAGAGGCGGCAGCTAAGTGGAGAGAGGAGGAAGCCGGGGAGAGAGCTCTTTTGTCCCAGAGGATGGATAGGATGTACTACGACTTGGCTCTTGGCCAATACCCTTCTTACGATAATTGGTGTAAGGAGGGGTATAGGGAGCCCATTGGTCCGCATCCGTCCTATTTCATGTGGCCCGAGGGTGGGTATAATCAGGGTTCCAGGGTGTTTGGGGACTTCAATGTCCATCATGATTACTATTCTGCGCCGGTTTTTGCACAACCGGTAGTTGATGAGGAGGAGGTGGATCCCGAGACTGCGGCACAGAATGCCGAGTGGTTTGATAGGATGGGTCCCCGGTTCGAGATTTTGGAGGGTGGCGGCTCTGGGTCGGGAGCCAGGGGTGTAGATGAGTCCTATACTGAGGCCGGTAGTAGCCATTTTGATACTACATACACTGACTTTACTGGATACTCCTGAGGCGGTACACCCATGAGTATGATCCCTTTTAATCCAAATCTTCATCATGTTTATATTTTTGTATGCATTTAGATACTTGTAATATATCCTAGTTTAGTTATCCATTTAGTTGCATTCATTTAGGCTTGCATTAAAATTTAATTTTGTAACATATCGTCACATGTTAAGTCTTGCATCCATATAGTGTAGTTTGCATTGTATTTCATTTTGAGCATTTAGACTAGAATCATGCATTTGCATTTTATTCGAAAACCCAAAAAAAATTGAAAACTTTCCAAAATACCAAAAACATCTTATTTGTATTGAATTCAACCCTCACACCATGTCAATACCTAAGTGTGGGGAGGGAATTCCCAAAAAAAAAAAAAAAAACCCCAAAAACTTGTTTCATTTTTCTTTTTTTTTCCCCTCTTTTCATATTTGAGTCACTTACTCGAGGATGAGTAAGACTTAAGTGTGGGGAGGATTTTATTTCTTTTGTATATATCGTTGATTTTTGAAAAAGTCGAAAAATGCCTAAAAATCGAAATTTTTTAAAATTTTCCAAAAAATATATGTTTAGATTAGTTTGTATATAGTTTATTTTGTATATATTGCCGTGTGTTTCTTTTTATCTCCATCCATAGGTGCGCCCCACATCATAAGAGGCACGAAAAAGGGAAAATGAAGACGCTTTGGTGAGATCTTTCCTATTTCTCTTCTCCCTTATCTCCTTTTCTTCTTACTTGAGGACGGGATGTGTTGATGACGATGTTGTGAATTTTGTTGATTGGCGTGTGTGCCACTTGTGTGCTGTTAGGAGATAACATTAGCTTGTGTGTCATATAGTCGGTTAGAGCATGTGCATTTAGGTTGTATATATGCTAGATTGCATCATGGCATATAGTTGCATTTAGAAAAATGATTTAATAATTGTCTTTTTGGAAAACTTGTTGAATGTGCATAGTCCCTTTTTGCTACTTTTTTATTCATAAAGTGTTCATCTTAATCGTGGAATTTTAGACGCCCTGGGTTGTGCATTTCTAGTGAGTTTTGACCCGTCTACTAATGCTGAGTCACGAGTTTGCGCTTATTCCACCTCGACAACCTCAATTGATGTGAATATTCCGATGGTAGAAAGGATTCTTAGGTGACCGTTCTCGCTATGCAACCAACCTTGATTCATTGTTCTTCCACTTTTGCTCAACAAAGGAAACAAATCAAACAAGCTAAAAATATTGAGTCAATTATCATCTTTTCTTGTTTTCGTCGAGGAAATGCAAAACGGAACTTCTAGGGATTCTAGTGGGCCCATATCTAGGGTCCCTTTCGATGCCACTACGGTGGGGATACCCCTATTGTTGGTTCCGACCGCGTGTCCTTGACGGAAACCGTGTGCTTTCATGCCAAAAATTGCAAATCAAAAATTGCAACTCAAAAAAAGAAAATAAAAAGGAGAGAAAAAGAAAGAAAAGTGTTGAAATGAAGGTTTTGCAAGCAATAAGACTCAAATACCATTTTCCTTTTATCCTTCTTGAATCATTTGCCCTTGAGTTGCATAGTGAGACGGGACGATCCTTGTATCTCATTTATTTGAGAAACGTGAATTCCATATGCTATTGTGCTTAATAACGTCACAAGGATTTCATTTCCATCTTCCATTTTATCACTTTTGACCAAGCAAATAGTAGACGGGGTTCAACATTATCATTAGACTTGCACCGCTAGGAGGCGAATATTTTTCCATGCTTTATGATACTAGTGGCTTATAAGGATTATGCATTATTTAGACGGTTTTCCTCTTGGATATTTCCGTCACATGGATGAGGCATGTGATTTTTCTTTTGTTAGATGCATCTTTGTCGTGTTCCTACGTGCTTATCATTTGGATGCGTCGCGATTTTGAGCAAGCCCCTACTTGCCTTGCAAGGAGGTACTCTACCTCATGAGTATCTCGTTGTGAGTTGAAGGGACGGAGGAGGCCCGTTAATTGCCTATCGTCGGATATTATTAGTAGTTTAGATAGTACCCTTAGTATTAGTGTAGTGATTGAATAAGGGTACTTATGGGTCTCAAATCTTGTTTACTTACTCGAGGACGAGTAAGTCTTAAGTGTGGGGAATTTTGATAAGCATTTAATTAGTCACATTTTTCCTCTCATTTTCGTCCCCATTTTGGTCCGTTTACACGGATTTGCGTGCCCTTGATTGCATTTTGCTTCCCAATTTTCCGTGCTATGAACGTCGATCTTAATTTGTAGGAATTAAGGCGAAAATGAAGAAATCGGAGCATAAAGGTCTTGCATGAGTCGGGATTCGAAGATGAGAAGAAGAAATGAGGAAAGCAAGCCTCAGGTGGCGCAGGCCGGTCAACCGACAGGCGGCCGGCCACCCGGCACAGGCTACACACCCACAAAGGAAAGAAGAAGAGAAATAGAAGAAATGGCCCAGGTAGCGTCGGCCGGTCACCCGGCGGCCGGTCGTCTACCCGGCCTGCACTACATCAGTAAGAGCATGAGAATGTCATGGTGTTCCAGGCCGGTGGGAGGCCGGCGGCCGGTCACCCGGCTGGGAACCCATTTTCATACTTAGAAGATTTTTTGAAGACGAGGAAATTTAAGCTACTGATGTGCTCCAGGCCGGTCAGAGGGCCGGCGGCCGGTCGACCGGCCAGAAACACAACTCTGCATTTTCGCTATCTCTTCTATTTTCTTTCCTAATTTCGAGATACCTATATATACCCTTCCCCTAATATTTTGTAAGCAACTTTTTATTATCTCTTAGCACAAAACCCTAAATAATTTGTAACCTCTATTACTCATTAATTACTCTCCTAATCGTTCCCTAATTAAGTTTAATTTCTCAAATTCAAGTTAGTAGATCTAGTCTTTATTAGGAGAACTATCATAGTTTTGGGTTTGTATTGAAGTTTTTGGGTGAAGACATTCTCCCTATTTATTAATACAAGTTTTGTTGGTATAAATTTCTCATCTTTTTGTTATTTATGCAATTTATTTTCATTTCTAGTTTATTGTTTATCATTTGATTGTTATAGTTATTCATTTCCTTAGCATGATGTTCATTTCATTAATCCTTGCCTTTAGTTGTTTGATTTCCCTTAGCATGAGTGAGTAGTTTCCCTCTAGGGTTTAGGGGGAGCCTAAGGGAGGATTATGTGGGATAATTAGTTGAGTAATTATTAGACTTGTGGTAATAATTTGGGTATTACCCATATGCACACTAGGTGTTTGATGAAATGTGTAAACGAAAGTTGCCCACTTTATCAAGTATCGTTTGATTATCTCTTAAGCGACGGTGGTAGAGATGATTAAACTAGTGTTTATATGAGTGATTTGAGACAAATGCGATGGCTTTGTTGATGATTATTAATTGTTGAGACATTAACAATTAATTATACTCGAATTTATTACCCATTTGCTAATAACTAGACCAACCCATTAATCCCCCTAAGGTGAACCCTTTACCTTAGTTTTTCCCTTAATTGTCGTTACCTTGTTATTTAGCGATTACTTGCATTTACTAGTTTTTAGTTAATCTTCCAATCCAACCTTTGTTAGGCTAGAATAGGACTCGATCGAACTTGTAGTTGACCCCTTCATCCTCGTGGATTCGACCCCTTTATACTACTTATATAGGGTTTATTTTTTATGTTTGTTTTGACGACAAAACGGTCATCACCTGTTACATGTCAAAAATGTAAAGGCATTGGTCATAAGGCTGAAGTGTGTAGGCGTAAGGTGTATGGTGTGAAACCATTTATTCATGCACCTAAACGAGTCTGGAAACCAAGGGTGATGCCAGTTGTGGTAGTAGATCCTAAGGAGTTTCCCCCATTAACAAAAGCTCATGCTGTCAATTCCTCACTGGTTACCCCTATTACTACTCCTATTTCTGTGCTTGCTGGCTCTGTTTTCACTCCTGCTAGAGTGATTACCAGATTGACAAGGCATGAAACTAGGACTATTGGAGGTATTGAGGATGATTTTGCAGTTAATTTTAATGATGAACTAAACCAAGCTATCTCACAATCTGAAATGGTTGATAAAGGAGGGGGCAAGGAGCCCTGCCTTGATCATGATTAAGTTTGGTATGTGGAATGTTAGGGGCTTAAATAGTGATACAAAATAGGCTGATGTTAAGTGGCTTATGCATCAGCATGATGTTGATCTTTTTGGGCTCCTTGAGACTAAGGTTAAGCCTTTGTCTCTAAATAAATTAGTTGCTAATATGGGTGTTGGTTGGGAGATTGTTACTAATACTACCTGTCATCCTGGAGGTAGAGTCTGGATCTTGTGGAAGTCTTCTAGGGCTGATGTTGAAATCCTTAGTATGAGTGACCAGTTTATTCATACTAAGGTGAAAGATAAAGTTGAGGGTTGTGTTTTTTTTGCTACCTTTGTTTATGCTTTCAATAAGATTGAAGATAGAGTGCCTTTGTAGAATGACTTGTTGGCCCTTGTTGTTCCTGATGCTTGGGTGCTGATGGGTGACTTTAATAATGTGTTATACATGAATGAGAGAATAGGGAAACCTGTTAAGCAGGAGGAAATTAGGCCTTTTCAAACAGTGGTGAATTTATGTGATCTTTATGATTTGAAGTCGACTGGATCTTTTTTCACTTGGAATAATAAGCATCCTAGTGAAACTAGAATTTTCAGTCGTATTGATAGGGTGATGGTTAATGGGGATTGGTTAAATAAATGGTCTGGCTGGTTTGCACATTACTATCCTGAAGGTGCTTTTGACCATTGCCCTTGCATTGTTTCTTGTGGTGGCAATGTAAGTGAGAAGAAGAAGCCTTTTAAGTTCTTCAATATGTGGACTAAGGTAGCTGATTTTTGCTCTTTGGTTGAGTTGGAGTGGAGAAATAGGGTTGTGGACACTAAGAGTTTTCAACTGATCACTAAATTGAAGAGGTTGAAGCCTGTTTTGAAGCTGTTGAATAAGTCAGTGTTCTCTGATGTTGAAAGGAATGCTGATGTTGCTTATCATCTGTTACTAGAGAGTCAGATTGCCTTACAACAAGATCCTACCAATGTTGGTCTGATGGATAAAGAATTTCAACTTAGGAACTCCTATACTATGCTGGCAGAGGCTAGGATTGGTTTCCTTAGGCAGAAAGCTAAGTGTGCCTGGGCTTTTGAAGGTGATGCTAATACTAGTATGTTTCATCATGCTATTAGGCATAGGCAAATTCAGAATAAGGTTGTTTCTATTGAGAATGGTAGTGGAGAGTTATGTACTGATCCTGATCAGATCCTCAAAGCTTTTATTGACTTCTATAAACAGTTGCTGGGTAATAATGCTACCACTTCCAATTGCTATGAGCATGTTATCAAGCAAGGTATCTTGGTTGAGGAGGAGGACTGGGCTGCTATGTGTAGTATTCCTTCCCAAACTGAGATCAAGAGAGCAATGTTTTCTATTCCTGATGATAAGAGCCCTGGCCCTGATGGCTACACTAGTAAGTTTTTCAAGGCAAGCTGGAACATCATTAAGGAAGACATTTGTGATGTTGTGGTGGATTTCTTTGTGACGGAGAATTTGCTCAAACAGATGAACTGTACCAATCTTGTGTTGATCCCCAAAGTTGAGAATCCAAAAACTGTGAAGGAATTTCGTCCTATAGCTTGCTGTAATACGATATATAAGGTTATTTCTAAGCTTATTTGTGACAGGTTGAGTGATAGTCTTACTAAAGTGATCAATCCTGCTCAGTGTGCCTTTATTAAAAACAGAAGTATTCTTGGAAATATTCTGATCAGTCAAGACTTGATCAGATTATATACTAGGAAGAGTGTTTCTCCTAGATGTCTTATGAAGGTTGATTTGAGGAAGGCCTATGATTCTATTGAATAGAGATTTGTTGAACAAATGCTGCAAGGTTTACATTATCCTCCTACTTTGATTAAGTTGATCATGCAATGTGTTAGTACTCCTAGCTATTCTATTGTGCTCAATGGGCAGACTCATGGCTTCTTTAAAGGAGCTAGGGGTCTCAGACAAGGGGATCCTATATCTCCTTTATTATTCACTCTTTGTATGGAGTATTTGAGCAGGTTGTTGCAGACTATTGAGGAATTTCCTGGTTTCCATTATCATCCTCTTTGTAAGTCTCTGAAACTGAACCACTTGATGTTTGCTGATGACCTTCTCATGTTTAGTAGAGGAGATATTACTTCTATTTTTGTTGTTATGGAAGCTTTTAAGGTCTTTTCTACTTCCTCTGGTCTGCACATCAATCCAGATAAATCTGAGTTTTATTGCAATGGTATCAAGAGTGATATTCTTCAACATATTCTTCAAGAAATTGGATTTAGGAAAGGGTCTTTGCCTTTTAAATATCTAGGGGTGAATATCTCTCATAAAAGACTTAATAAAATGGATTGCAACATCATTGTTGAGAGGATGGTTAAGAGGATAAGAGGTTGGAATAGTAGAAAGATTTCTTATGCAGGTAGGCTTGTTTTAGTCAAATTTGTTCTGTCTGTTATCCATAACCACTGGTCCCAAATCTTTGTTCTTCCTATGGGGGTGATGGATAAGATTAAGTCTTTATGCAGGAATTTTCTATGGGAGGGGACTGATAAGTACTCTAAAGCTCCTCTTGTTTCTTGGAATATTCTTTGTAAGAGTAAGGAGTCTGGTGGTTTGGGATTAATTGATAGCCACCAGTGGAATATTGCTGCTATTGGTAAGTTAGTTTGGTGGATTGTATGTAAACAAGATCATCTTTGGATCAAATGGATTGGGAATATTTATTTAAAGACTTCTTCTTGGTTTGATTACATTCCAAATGCTAATAGTTCCTGGGCCTGGAGGAAAATCTGTGAGGTTAGGGATGTTCTTAAAGCTGGTTATGTGAATGGTCATTGGGAGGGTTTGGATAAGGAGTACTCCATTGCTAAAGGATATTCTTGGCTTACACAGAATGCTGCTCCTCAGGTTGCTTGGCATTGTATTGTTTGGAATAGGTATAACCTCCCTAAATGGAATTTTCACATGTGGTTGTTACAACAGAGTAGATTACTTACCTTGGATAGGCTTGTTAAAATGGGGATGGATGTTCCTAGGATGTGCTTCAATTGTGATGCTGTGCAGGAAGATCATACACATTTGTTTCAGAACTGTCACTATGCTCAGGAATGATTCAGGCTTGCAGGTGCTTTGATTAAGACTCCTACTGTCATTATGATGAGTTCTGATAGGATTCAACATATGAGGGGGTCCATGATACGCAGGCAGATTATTATGGCATTTTATTCTGGCATTTGTTATAGCATTTGGAGAGTTAGGAACATTTGTAGATTAGAGGGGCATGTGCTCTGTCCTCGTGTTCTTGTCAAACAAGTTCATGCTGACTGTAGGAGAAGGTTGCTGAATGGATTCAAAGGTGCTATGCGGTTTGCTGATAGAAGCTGGTGCAGGGAAGTTGGCTTGGATCATTAATGTTCTGAGTCTTTTTTGAAGGCCAAAGTAGTAAGGGGTGCTGCAAGTCATGTTGAGGAGGGAGCTGGGATGTTTTTGTTCTTGGTCCTTAATTTCATTGAATGTTATTCTAGGAAGTCATTGTTAATCTTACTAATTGTTTTAATCTTAGTAATTGTTGTAATGTTAATGAATGGTTGCATTGTAATTGGTGTTGCCTAATTTTGTTGGGCTAGTTATAATATACTTACATTTCACCAAAAAAAAAACCTAACTGCGAGTGCTTTGGAAATGTAATCTATAATATTTTTTACTGCTGCCAAAAAAAAAAGTTATAAATAAAAAGTATTTAAGTGTTGGCTCTTTGATCATAAGCCTAATTCAGTCTCATCTTGGCAATAACGTAAACTTATGGGTCTCTGAACTCTATTTAGCAAAAGGGTTGAAAAGACAGGTAGTTAGAAACATTAAATTTTACCCGTCATCTTATTCTTTTTTTTTAGAGTAAGTGTTCTTAATCTTTTGGATGAAATTTTCATAACCCTGATAAACAATGAGATGTTTTAAATTAAGCCAATTTAGTGGATAACAATATTGTTAATCAAATAATTATAATTAATATTTCACTACCACATAATGATATTCCAGATACCCTCTTTTGGGGATTGTTTGTGGATGGATATCTATGTACCAAAACAACAACATGGTAAGCACAAGCTTTGTTTGATCAAGTAATGACAAATGTGAGTTTTACTGGATTTGAAAATTGAATAGTTGATGTAAAACTCACTCGTTTTTTTGGTTCAAACAGTTCAGGAAACTGTTTGTTTTTTTTTAATAAAGTTGCAGCGGAAATTAACGTATTTTTGTGGGTTTTGTAAGTATATGAACGAAAATATAAAGGATATGACGTGCTCAAACTCTCCTCCCTCGCAAGGAACTCAAATTTGCCACGAATAATACTCAACCTCGCAAGGAAGAATATGAATTAATTCACTCTCGCAAGAACGAACTAACAAACTTAAAGCTCGCAAGCAATAAGAATAAACAAGAAACTCTTGTATTAAACTCTCAAATTGTGTGAATAATTATGATTACATAGCTTGGTATTTATACTACTAGTACTTACCTTAAACTAGCTAGATAGAAATTAGGAAAGTGTGAATACTACCTTATTATTAAATAAGATTATCACACTACTTTATTCAAATTAGTAAACTAGAAACTAGGAAAATAATCAACAAGACTCTCTTATGAAAAGTAAACTTGAGAAATATTCAAACCAAGCTTCCATCTTGCATACATGTTGATGGTTATTCGTGAATTGCGTCACCCGCGTAAACCTTGGGCAGCTCAACTTGAAACGATCATATCTCCTTCGTTACTTATCCAAAAAAAACATGTGACCACTTGTTGGAAAGCTAACATCATGTAGTTTAATATTCAAGTGGAATCACGTCCAAAATAGATATAGATTCTGAGATATTTAGCTTTAAAGTTAAGGGAACGAATCTAAAATGTCAAGACTGAACCAACCTTGCATTTTGAGCATATACCCATGTCCCTCCTATAGCATTCTCCCTTTCTTCAAAAAGAATCGTCCCGATTCTTGGACCTACAACCTCCCGGATCAAAAACAATCCTTAAGAATTTAATAGCAAACTTGAATAAGAACTTGAAGCTATTAACGCACACCACCAATCTCTCTTTTAATTCGTCATCTTCAATGTAATTCTCAAATTTTCTACCATCGACACACTTAAGCTTCACTCTTTTCATGTGTCTTCCGTTCTTAAGCTTTCCTTCGTTGTGCCTTCCATTCTTGTGCTCTCCAAAATTAAAACAAAGCTTTCTTGGTAAAACAAGATCATCATGAATATCAATAGGATTCAACTTCATCAAGAAATAAGAATTCCCACCATATAGCTTCGTATCAATGGATATATGAAGTGGTGATTGATAAGGTGCACTAACTTGAGAATTCAAACAAATATGATCGAACATAAATTTCTCACTCAAGATTGGCGTAAGAGTAAGATCATCTCGTTTTGCATCGCCATAACTTGTGTTATCATTCTCTTCCATCTGAGCTTCAACACAAACTTCTTCAAATTCCTTATCACAAATAGATGATAACTGAGGATCAACTAATGCCGTATTTTCTATGTAAGATTCATCCTCAAAAGAAAATATGTTATCTTCAGTTACATCTTCTATATCTTCATCATCACTTATTGGATCAACAATATAGATGGTAATTTCGTCTTCCTCCTTTTCTGTTTCATCATTCGGAAATAAACAGTCTTCTGTACTGTTTGTTTGGACAAGGTCATATATCATCTTCCCCACATCTTCTACATGTTTCCCTTCTTCATGAACAATATTGGAAGACATAGTCTCACCTTCTTCAACCGAACTAGCTTGAAGATGTACGTTGTGAACCATTGCTTCTTGGTGGCCATCATCACCATAAGGATCAACCACATGATGAACCTCATATTCCTTATTTTCACTTGTCGCCTCCTCTCTTTTGGGGTCAGGTAGCACAAAGGTTGGAAGGAGATTACATAATTCATCGATCGTTAGATCGCGTTTTTGTGGGCATTCTTTAGCTATGTGTCCATGGCCTTGGCACTTGAAACAACGCCTTAATGAACTTCCCTTGTTCTCTACGCTCCCACTTTTTGTTGTTGTCTTCACTTCTTTTTTTTTGTGAATGACTTCAAATGACTCAATCTTTGTCTCATCTTTCTTTGCTCTTGGACGTTCATACTTTGCTATAATTACATCAAGCTCCTTGTGTATATTCTTCCAAAACTTTGCTTCCTCATATTCCCTTTCTAACCTTTTTATTTCACGATCAAGGTTCTTTAAACCCCAAACCATGATTATAAATACGATGTAGATAAATCACATATTCAAGGACCGTCTTAATTTAAGGAAATCAAGAGCCGAAGCTCTGATACCAAATTGATGTAAAACTCACTCGTTTTTTTGGTTCAAACAGTTCAGGAAACTGTTTGTTTGTTTTTAATAAAGTTGCAGCGGAATGAAATTAACGTATTTTTGTGGGTTTTGTAAGTATATGAACGAAAATATAAAGGATATGACGTGCTCAAACTCTCCTCCCTCGCAAGGAACTCAAATTTGCCACGAATAATACTCAACCTCGCAAGGAAGAATATGAATTAATTCACTCTCGCAAGAACGAACTAACAAACTTAAAGCTCGCAAGCAATAAGAATAAACAAGAAACTCTTGTATTAAACTCTCAAATTGTGTATAATTATGATTACATAGCTTGGTATTTATACTACTAGTACTTACCTTAAACTAGCTAGATAGAAATTAGGAAAGTGTGAATACTACCTTATTATTAAATAAGATTATCACACTACTTTATTCAAATTAGTAAACTAGAAACTAGGAAAATAATCAACAAGACTCTCTTATGATAAGTAAACTTGAGAAATATTCAAACCAAGCTTTCATCTTGCATACATGTTGATGGTTATTCGTGAATTGCGTCACCCGCGTAAACCTTGGACAGCTCAACTTGAAACGATCATATCTCCTTCGTTACTTATCCAAAAAAAACATGTGACCACTTGTTGGAAAGCTAACATCATGTAGTTTAATATTCAAGTGGAATCACGTCCAAAATAGATATGGATTCTGAGATATTTAGCTTTAAAGTTAAGGGAACGAATCTAAACTTGCATTTTGAGCATATACCCATGTCCCTCCTATATCAATAGTCCTCCAAAGTTAAAATTTATTCTTTGGAAAGCTTGTGTTGATGGTCTTCCTACGAACAGTAGGCTTCTTAAAAGTCATATTAATTTTGCGCCTCAATGTACTTTGTGCAACCATCCTATTGAAAACAGAGATTATTTCTTTTTCAAATGTCCCTTGATTGGTTCATTATCAAAGACATGAACTTTATTAGCTTTAAGAGCAATAGCAATAAAAGAACTTTACACATAAAGCTCATTTGCAAGACATGTCATACTTCTCCAATTTCAATATATAAGAACTTTAATTTAATCCATAATAAATGAACTTTATTTATCTTGGAATTGGACAAAGTTGTAAGCCACCCCACATTTTTCCATGCCATTATTATTGGCCATCACACTTTCATGTGCCTACAAACAAGATCTTATTTTAGAACTTAGTTCTTAAAATTAAGAACAAACTTTATAATTTAGTAGATAAACTTTTTAAATAAAGTTCTTGGTGACAATCTCAATGTCAATAACTACTATTGCTAATGCTCCAACAACTTTTTGGTAATTTATGATAACATTTCAAGTCAAAAGTTTTTTTTTAATGAAACTCATTTTTCGCAAAAACTTAATTCCAAAAGATGATTTCATTAAGATTGTTTTTATATGGTGGAATGCGTGATTCCATAGACTTAACATTATTTTTAATAATGTTCACATCAGTATAAGCAAACTTATTATTTTATTTAATAATAACATTAAGATCTGAAATGAGACTAGACATATGGATATCAACAATCCCGATAAAGACGATCCCGTTAGAAAGAATATAAGTAAAGAAGATATTTTGTGGGAGAAACCTAAAAGCGGTTTTTAAAGCCAAATTTTGACGAATCGAAACGAGATGAGAATAAATCTGTTTTAGGTTATTGTATAAGAGATCATAATGGTAAAATTGTTTTGTTAGGAGTAAAGAATTGTGGATCTAATAGCATCCTTGTCGCAGAAACTCTCGCATTAAAAGAATGCATTTTAGGAATTTCAAAGCTGGTTGTTGACGGTGATAATTTATCTGTTATCAACTGACTCGGTTCGTAGTACTTGATAAATTCCGTGAAAATTTCAAGTATTATAAAAGATGTGAGGATAGACCTTCATTTCTTCGAGGGAGTGATTATTAAACATTGCTTTCGTGAGGACAACAAAGTTGTCGACTTCATGACCTGTATTTGACTTTCTTGTCCAACTCTTTCGAGGTGGTTTGAAAGTCGATAATTTTAACTTACCTCTCTCATTCGAAAGGATGAGATAGACTGGTCCAATCATAAAGGATCAATATAATTTTCTTACCTTATCAAGAAAAAAAAAGTTAAAGTGGTGAAGTTCTTTATGGACACACTTGTTTGGAAAAAGGTGGGTACAAAATCTAAAAATCAATATATAGTAGTATCATAGCTGTGTATAGTTGTATAGGCATTAGGTTAGGATTACTGATTCTAATTAGGTTTGGTGCCCGGCTCCGTCCGTGCTACTCCATCGGTTAATATTATTACTTTCACAACATCTCATGTTAATAATATTACGTTACTACTCCGGCTGTTATTATTATTATTTCTTTCACTACTCTCGCTATTTTTACAAAAAAAAATGCACTATTACTGTTAATTTTATCAAGCTTATATATTTAAATAAATAAAATAAAAAAATTCCTTAAGATAGTTAGCTAATTGTTTGTAATTTATCTCAATGTTATTATTATTACTTTTATTACATTCGTTGTTACTACTGTTACTTTCATTACTCGCAACATTATTATTGTTACTTTCTTTACTTTCGCATTGAATACTACTAATTTCAGTACTTTGGCTGCTGCTAATCTTTCAATTTACAACACTCGTGGGCCACGACTATTATTGTTACTTTTACTAATTATATTAGATTAATATATATGTATTTAAATAAATATTAAATATTTGATTATAATGACATTTAAAAGTGTCCATTATTTTTCACTACCCCACAACTACTAATATTACAATCAATATAAATCATTTAGGCATCACATGATGTCATAATTCTCAATTAAGAAAAGTTATGTACTTCCCCCCCCCCCCCCCCCCCCCCCCATAATATCTATACTTTTCAAATTATGACCGTACTCTTAGACTTTAGCGGTATTTTATAAATTAATTACTTGTCTAATATTATTATCTACTTTTATACATCTAAAACTATATATTATAATGAAATTGTTTAAACTTATGTCATTCTATTACTGCCATTGATTTCCGCATAATATATAAAATACAGACACAAATACATCAAATTGTTATAAACCTTGTTCATATTTGTACAAGACCCTTTATTCAATCTAATTATTTATAAATTAGAGTAATATATATATATATATATAGGGGCGGGTTCCCATGCGAACTGAAGTACGGTGCGAACCGTACGAACTAACCCAGATACATATGTTTATACTGCCAGATACATCTATCAAAGATGTATCTAATAATATTATTAAATGTATCCAGTAGTATTAGTAGATGTATCTACCACCAACCACCCTTCCACTGCCACCCACGTCATCACCACCATGAGAACCACCCACACCACAACCTGCCCCACCATTCATGAACACCATCACACACCTCATGACCACCACATCACCGCCATAGGCGCGCGCACTCCACACGACCATCACCAACCTTTTCTTCTTTGAAATCCACAGACCCGCAGCCACCGCGGACTCACCCAGACCTACCATGACCCCCACTCCACCACAACCCACAACCACCGCTGCCATCACCGCCACCACCATCAAGCCCACCACTATGCGGAACTAACAGAAAACCCAAGCCCAATCGGCCAATCGCCGGCGATATTTACGACCCCATAAATTACAACGTCGACAACATTACCTGCCACCTCAAATAGAGCCGATGCTACCACCGCTCACCACCACTACGTCGCTCAACATCAACATCACGACCGTCGCCGTCAATTCCCATAACCACCACCATCCAAAGACGTCGTCGCACCACCGGCGATAAGTGTTAGCACATCTCCATCTTTTGTGCGTTTATTCAGTCACCACGACCTCCATTTTTTCTTGGCTTTCTACTACCATCTGTTATCGGACCACCGTCGCCGTCAATTCCCACAACCACCACCACAGGTAGCCGAGCTTCTGCCCACTAGACCACCATCAATCTCCCACAAGACCACTTCACTCCCTTCCTAAGATAGAAGTCGATCGAACGAAGGAGTCGGGGTGATCGACAACTGAGGTACTCCGGTGTCGTGCGTCGGAGGTGCGTCGGCGTTGAGGCGTGATGACTGGTGAAGATGGATGAAAATTATTTGGGGGTTGGTTTGGATAAGAAGAAGGAAGGTAGTGATGTCAGAATGTATGAAGTGGGAACTCTGTTGCTTTTGCTTGATTTGTTTATTTTATGGTCAGTTCGTAAGTTCGCACTGAACTTCTAGTTCGTACAGGAGCCTGATTCTATATATATATATATATATAGAATCAGGCTCCTGTGCGAACTTAATGTTCAATACGAACTGTACGAACTAGTCCATAACAGTTAGACTGCCAAAGCCCAATTAGTTAAAAACAGGCCCAAAGCCTTTTCAAACCCTAACACTGTCAACCGTCATCCCAAATTCATTTTTCCAACAATCACACACCGTCACCATCATTTCTTCCGACGTCACCGTCAACACTCAGACACCACATCTACACCCTATCACCGCCGTATATCAAGAAAATAATCACCGGTGCCGACGACAATATTTTCAGCAAATAATGACACGATAGATTCGGAATTCCATGTTTAACGACGATGTAGGGCAGGGGTCGTCGTCGTCGTCTGAGTTGTTGTTTGGGTGGTGATGGTTGTGGGGAATGCGTGAATTCAGTGACGGAGTTATGCGATTCATGGTGTTTTTGGTGGTGATTTCGGGTGGTGGTTGGTTGATAAAGATTAGATTATGGTTGATAAAGCTCAGACCTTCGGTAAGGTGGACCTCCGGTGGTCAGAGGAGGCATTGGTGGTGGTTATCAACGTGGTATGGATGACCGGCAGTGGTGAGATGTGGTGGTGGGGTGATGAATGGTGTTGGTCGTGGTGTTGTTGTATGTGGTGGCTGTGAGGGTGAGGTAATGGCTGACGAGTCTAACCGTGGTGGTGGTGTTGGTGGTGGTGGGAGTGACAGTGGTGGTGGTGGTGGTGGCGGTGGCGGTGGATACACATAATACCACCCCAGATACATTTGGTATTTCTACTGGATACACATTGTATTACTACTGGATACATGTGTATCCAGTAGTATTACCATGTGTATCCGGTAGTAATACCACGTGTATCTGGGGTAGTTCGTACAGTTCGTATTGAACTTAAGTTCGCACGGGAACCCGCCCCTATATATATATACCATAAAAAATTTCAATGAGTATCGGGCCGAGTCACATTATACAAAACCGGCTTTGAGCTTTTGGGCCGCGGGTTTTTAGGGTCTTAAATGAAAGCCCAATCCAGGGAAGAAGTTGGGTCGGGTCTGGCTCACGGGCTTGGGCCGTTTGATGACCTCTACCCGGAGTCTAAACTAGTCTTTTACTAATACAATATAAACGTTACATTTCTTTATATGATGAATGTCATTTGCCTCTCCCAAAGTCGTTAATGAATCATCACTAACTATATACACAATCACACTCAACAAAGAGATTTTTGTCAAGTAAAAAGAGATTTTTGTCAAGTAATAACATTCCCTTCGTATGCATTTATTTTTCTTCTTTATTCTTTATGACTTATGAATATCAGGTAAACAAATAATCGAGACACGAGAGTATAATTATGGTAAGGTAATGGCAAAACGTTTTGAAACTAATAGCATGAATATGACGAGCTTCCCATTCTCTTTGTTCACTCATCATACTAATTATCCCACATCGACAGAAATCCCAAACCCCCTCAGCCTTCTCTTCTATATATACAGCCTTACCCTCCTCTGAAAAATCTATTTGCATTTCCTCTTCCTCTCTCGCCACTTTTAACCCTAATAGATTTCCCCCAAATTCACACTCCCTCACTAAATTGAAATCGAAATCAAACAACGAAACCGCCAAAACGAATTAAACACCCTAAGAAATTGCAGAAACCCTAGCTGAATTGTAGAAAGATGAACTTGAATGGGATAGAATACGGGTACGAAAACGACAACATGATGATGATGAGGGGAAATGAACAAGAGGAAGAGGAAGAAGAAGAACAAGAACAAGAGGTAATGATGGTTGAAGACGAAGATGAAGACGAAGATGAGATTACTCAGGAAGACGCTTGGGCTGTCATCAGTGCTTTTTTCGAAGAAAAGGGTCTTGTTAGACAACAACTCGATTCGTTTGATGAGTTTATTCAAAATACTATGCAGGAAATTGTTGATGAATCTGCTGATATTGAGATTCATCCCGAATCTCAGCATAATCCTGGCCATCAGTCCGATTTTGCTGAGGTTGTCTTCTTAAAAAAAAACTGTTTCAGTATTCATATTCTCAGCCTTTTAAATCTAATTAATAATTGGAATATCAAATGTTGGTTTTATACTGTTTTTTTTACTCCCTCCGTCCCGCTCATTTGTTTATGTTTGCTTTTGGCACAAAGATTAAGGAAAGAGTAGGTGACCGGTTGTGGTTCTACTTAGAGGTTGACAAGTGGACAATAGTCCGATTGGGAGATCAAAGTACTCGTAGAAAACCAACCTAATATAGAAAGGTAAACAAAAGAATGAGACACCTAAAATGGAAATGGTAAACAAATGACCGGGACGGTAGGAGATTCATAATCGTCCAATTGTAAAATTTTCAAGTTCTGGCAGAGCTTGGAGTTGAGGTTAGGGAGTTTGAATCCGGATTTGAAATATTTAGTTAGTAATGTTATAGCATAATTTACGAAATTGATTAGAAAATACGAGCTAACAAATTTGATAGCTGTCACCCTCTGCTTTGCCATGGTTGTCAGTTTTTGTCGATAAACTGATGACTGATTTGTTCACTTAGAAGAGGAAACTATTGAAGCTTATTATTCACTCTATTTAACTCAACAAGCCCCGTCGTTCATAGGAAAAAGATTATCAGGCTTATTGAAGGCTTTGAGTTTTGGCGGAGCTTGGATTTGATGTTAGGGTTTTTGATGCATTGGAATTACGAGTTAGTAGTAATTTAGGAAGCTGATTCGTAAATATGAACTAAAAAAATGTTTGCTGCTACCCCCCTGCTTCGCGATGGTCGTGAGAGGTGGTTGTTTCTTTAAGCTTACGACTGATGTTTTCCCTTGGGTGAGGAAACTATTGAAGCTAATTATTCTCTCCATTTAAATCAATAAGCCTTGCTGTTCATAGAAACATGAAAATGGCGTTTAATGACTAAGGTGGAGGTATATTTGTTATTTTTGGACTGCTTTAAGGATGTGAGAGTAGTGGAGTTGTTTAGTTTACGATTTTAGATTTATTTGTATACTTAGGAGAGAAAACAATTTAAATTAATTTTTGGTTAATTTGGACCTCTTTTACATGAGGTGTAGATTTGAGAATGCTTGGCATTTGAGGCGAGTGAAGTCAAATTCAGTTTTAAATTTGTTGTTGCTTGGAGTTCGCAAGTGAATATGGGAGCCAATTCTGCTAGTGGCTCTCAGAGAGCTTGTCGATGTTGCGATTTGGATGTAGATGACAGTTGGTCACCGTTTAGCTGATTAATTAGTTTAAGATTTGATGTTGCAAGTTACATGGTGCATGTTCTACTTTTGGATATGCGTATAAAGACATTTCTATACCACTAATTAATTTGTGAAGGCCAGACATTAGTTTCTTAGTGAGCCACTGATCTTAAAGTGAGATAGATAGATGATAGATAGATAAAATGTGTTGCAGCCTCTCAGGGGTATGTATCCCAAGGTGCGGTGTTTTACAAATATACTTCGTAGTTTGCAAGTGTTATGCTATTCTGGACAGCATTACAATGGAAATATACACCTGAGATTTTGGTGTTGGATTTTTGTTTAAAGTTAAGTCCGGAGCTGAAAATCTGTAGGAATTGTGTTGTAAATATTTAGATGCTGAATCAGAATAGCAGATCGGTGTTAGCAGTGTTTCTTGATGAATCTTTTAGCAGAATTATTCAAAGAAAGTTATTTTAAAAAGAGAAGCCTACGTCAAACAGCATGCTTTTGTCTGAAAACGTGTCACATTTCCAAATCTAGTTGGTAGGTTCGATGACGCTGATACTTTAGGAGCCTTAAGCTATCAGCAGCCTTTGTTATTGACTTTGGGTATGTTCTGGGTCAGAAATTGCAAAAGTAATGTGGGCTTGCTAGGACTGGGAATAATAATGAAGGGGCATAAAAGAGGAGCAAGGGGATGCTAATAGATACCCTTACTCAACTCCCCGTGGAATTACATAGACATTATTTATAGGGGGTCTGGTGGTCGCCTGGGATGAGAATAATTATTATTTGAGTATTGGGCTAAAAATGAGAAGATATGTGGTGTGAATTGTGTAAGCTTGTATATGTTGATAAATGATGCAAGAATTCATTTCTTTAATGTTGAGACCTTTGCTGTCCACGTCTTTTCCCTTGACATCTGGTGATTGAATTATTGCCAATACCAACAAAGGCTTTTGGTCTGATATTTTGTTGTTGTTTAGAGAGGAGATGACCCTTCTAATGTCAGTGGCATGCTCTATATTTAAAAATGGTTTGATCCTCTTGCAGACAATATATAAGATAAAGTTTGGTCAGATATATCTAAGTAAGCCGATGATGACCGAATCAGATGGTGAAACGGCAACTTTGTTTCCCAAAGCAGCCAGATTGAGGAATCTGACATACTCAGCTCCTTTGTATGTTGACGTCATAAAAAGAGTTATTAAGAAAGGGCATGATGGTGAAGAGGTCACTGAAACTCAGGAGCTACCCAAGGTTTTCATTGGGAAGGTATATTGTCATTAGTTCTTAGCTTTGAGTTTGGGCCTTCCTTTAAAATGATTATGAATATGCATTTTATGTGCTTAATTCATTTTTATTTACATTAACCAGGTACCCATCATGCTTCGGTCGAGTTACTGCACATTGTATCAGAACTCTGAGAAGGATCTTACAGAACTTGGTGAGTGCCCCTATGATCAAGGTGGATACTTCATCATTAATGGCAGTGAAAAAGTTCTTATTGCTCAAGAGAAGATGAGCACAAATCATGTTTACGTCTTCCAAAAGAGACAGCCAAACAAGTATGCCTATGTGGCAGAAGTTCGATCCATGGCGGAAACTCAAAATAGGCCCCCTAGTAGCATGTTTGTCAGGATGCTCTCTCGTACCGGCGCTAAAGGGGTAATATATATATATTAATTGGACCATTATAGCAAGTTGTCGAGTCTTGATTGTTTGCTATATTTAGTTGCTTTTGAATTTCAATGATATAGCTTTCTGTGGTTGGATTGTAGGGTTCGTCAGGGCAGTATATTCGTGCTACATTGCCTTACATTAAATCAGAAATTCCTATAATAATAGTTTTTCGAGCATTGGGCTTTGTGGCAGACAAGGATATTTTGGAGCATATTTGCTACGACTTTTCAGATACTCAGATGATGGAGTTACTTCGGCCTTCATTGGAGGAGGCTTTTGTTATACAGAACCAACAAGTGGCCCTTGATTACATTGGAAAAAGAGGGCAAACTGTTGGTGTATCAAGGGAGAAGAGAATTAAGTATGCCAAGGAGATTCTGCAAAAGGAAATGCTCCCTCACGTCGGGGTTGGTGAATACTGCGAGACTAAGAAAGCTTATTTTTTTGGTTACATTATCCATCGACTCCTTTTATGTGCACTAGGGCGTAGGGAGGAGGATGATAGGGATCATTATGGTAATAAACGGCTTGATCTTGCTGGGCCCCTTCTTGGAGGATTGTTCCGACAGTTGTTCAGAAAGTTAACCAGGGATGTGAGAGCATACGTTCAGAAAAATGTTGACCAAGGAAAGGATCTGAATCTCAGCTTTGCCATAAAAGCTAAGACAATTACCAGTGGTCTCAAATACTCTCTTGCCACTGGAAATTGGGGGGCGGCTAATGCTGCCGGTACAAGAGCTGGAGTTTCTCAGGTGCTGAATCGTCTTACTTATGCTTCCACTTTGTCACATTTACGAAGGCTAAATTCACCCATTGGGCGTGAAGGGAAGTTGGCTAAACCTAGGCAGTTGCATAATTCACAATGGGGAATGATGTGTCCTGCTGAAACACCTGAAGGGCAAGCTTGTGGACTAGTGAAGAATCTTGCGTTAATGGTGTACATAACTGTTGGGTCTGCTGCATATCCTATTCTGGAGTTTCTGGAGGAGTGGAGTACTGAAAACTTCGAGGAAATTTCGCCTGCTGTGATTCCCCAAGCTACCAAAATATTTGTTAATGGTGGCTGGGTTGGTATTCATCGTGATCCTGATTTGCTTGTCAAGACATTGAGGGAGCTACGGAGAAGGGTACGTTACTCACTTAAGATGGCATGGTTTTGCGATCTGCTGTTCAGATAACCGTCGTGGATTTTTTGGTGGCTTGGTACATACTGTGTGCATTGCATTTTTTTATTTACAGTTTGTTGCTTTGACATTGAGGGAGTTATGGAGAAGAGTACGTTACTCGTTTAAGATGGCATGGTTCTGCCATCTGCTGTTCAGATAACTGTCGTGTATATTTTGGTGGCTTGGTACTTACTGTGTGCATTGCATTTCTTGATTTAAAGTTTGTTGCTTTGAGATTGAGTTCAGAAAATACTGGCTGAGTTCTTGGCCGGAGGTTTTATGCATGAGTTGTGGGTTATATATTAGTCCATGGGCATATAGGTTTTTCAATGACATTCTCTCTTTAGGTTTGTTTGCTTTGCATCTGATTTGGTACTTGACTTTCTGCTAGATATGTGATACGGAGTGTATGATATACAAGGATTTGCATTCAATTGTTTGAGCTTCTTTGCTCTTGTGGTCGATTCTATTGCTCTCTAATATATTCTTAGTATGTGTTTGGCCTTGCTTACTTAAAAGAACTTTTCCCTTTTAAAAGGAGTTTTTACATAAACTACTTCTTGAAAAAGCTTTTGGTGTTTGGTCAAATTTAGAAAAAAACAGTTTTTTATGATTTGGATATGTTTGGCCTACTATTTTATTTAAACCCTTTTTTCATATTCTTTGTTAATCATCACATGCATTACTACTAACTATGTTAACTATATAATCATCGTTTGAATAAAAGTTTACGTATAAGAATTTTTGAAATATCATATAATCACTCGACCATTATAGTAAATTACTGACATATCTATCATCATACAACATGTAACATAAACGTAAAATACTTAATTTTTTTTTTTTGTAATTTTACAATCTCATTAACTCAAAATCAAAATTGTATCGACTAAATAAAGAAAAAAGTGTTCATGTGTTTTTTTGTGTCAATTAAAAAATCGTCTCAATTTAAAATACAAAAGTGTTCATAGAGAAAAAAAATGTGTGAATTAATACATATATTAATTGTTTGTTATTGATGAAATAAATGGTAGGAAAAGATAGTAATATAGGTGCCTAGGAGTCTTTTTGTGAGAAATAGAAGTAGAAGCACCTATTTGGTGCTTTTGATTCTAGTGGCTATTTTTTAGGTCTTAACTTTTCAAAAGCAGTTTTACATCCCTCTAAAATATATTGTTTGGCCAAACTTCTCCTTTTCTAGTTAGAAAAGCACTTGAAAAGCTTGGCCAAAGAGGCCCTTAATTCCTCGTCATTTTATAGGTTGATGTCAACACTGAAGTTGGAGTCGTCAGAGATATTCGGCTGAAGGAGTTGCGCATATATACTGACTATGGTCGTTGCAGTCGTCCACTATTCATTGTTGAGAAGCAAAGACTTCTTATTAAGAAGAAGGATATCCGAGCTTTGCAACAAAGGGTATGCTGTTTAATTTTGATTCCTTTGACTTCTCAAATATCAGTTTTCTGTGAGGCTGATTTTTGTATCTAACGTTTCTATTGACTATGTTGCAGGAGACACCTGAAGATGGTGGGTGGCATGATCTTGTTGCTAAGGGCTTCATAGAATATATTGACACTGAAGAAGAAGAGACAACTATGATTTCCATGACAATTAATGTATGTACATACGGCCTGTGTATACACAGATATTTTTCTTATTTGATCTTTAGGAATTTGTTCTTCCATACACAGATATTTTTCTTATTTTATCTTTTCGAATTTGTTTTCAGGATCTTGTGTCTGCAAGGATCAATCCAGAAGAGTCATACTCGGGCACTTACACTCACTGCGAAATTCACCCCTCTTTGATATTGGGTGTTTGTGCCTCCATTATTCCATTTCCTGATCATAATCAGGCAAGCAGCATATTAATGAGCTGATGTCTGCATTTGAGTGAAAATCTGCTTTTGTTTATCTAATTTTTGTATTTTGCAGTCCCCACGTAATACTTATCAGTCAGCTATGGGTAAGCAAGCAATGGGAATTTATGTCACAAATTATCAATTCAGAATGGTATAAATCTATATTATATTTCAATGAGTTGCTACAAATTCACATTATGGTCTCTTGGGCCTTTTGCTATAAGCTGATCCATTTGTGCTCTAATATAGTTCCTTCTATCTTGTCTTTCCCTAGGATACATTGGCATATGTGCTGTACTATCCACAGAAGCCTCTCGTGACAACACGTGCCATGGAGCACTTGCATTTTAGACAGCTTCCAGCAGGAATTGTAAATACACATAGCTTTGCAGAACTGTTAACCAACTCTTTTGTGCGATTGTTCTGAACTAATTTTTTTTCCCTACCTCCTTTTTTCTATCTAGAATGCAATTGTAGCCATTGCTTGCTATTCTGGTTACAACCAAGAAGATTCAGTCATCATGAACCAGTCGTCAATTGATCGTGGATTTTTTCGATCTCTGTTTTTCCGTTCTTACAGGTGAACAATATATTGATCATTATTTGCTTGCTTCTATTGTAATTATCTTACTATATTAGGCACTCAGCAGTTCATATTCTATTATAGGGATGAGGAGAAGAAAATGGGAACACTTATCAAGGAGGACTTTGGACGTCCTGACAGATCGAATACCATGGTAAGTGTTAAAAATACAAAACTAAGTCCTTAGTGGATTCTATTTATGCAATCATGTGGTATTGATATCATTTTTTCCGAAGGGTATGCGACATGGATCTTACGACAAACTGGATGATGATGGATTGGCACCCCCTGTAAGTATATTACTTGCTGTATCATTCCCTTCTTTTTGGAGGGGAAATTTTCTTCTAATTAGTAAGATATTCGACTTTGCTTCTTATTTCTGGTTGATTGGCAGGGCACTAGAGTTTCTGGTGAAGATGTTATTATTGGGAAAACTACCCCCCTCTCCCCGGAAGAAGCTCAAGGGCCTGCTGCACGTTATTCACGTAAAGATCATAGTATTAGCTTGCGTCACAGTGAGAGTGGTATTGTGGATCAGGTATTGGTTTGACTTGACTGTATTTCCCCTTGGCAATTGAGTTGTCACCTTTGTATGCAGCTGATCAGCTCTCAATAATTTGTGTGTGCTGTAGGTTTTACTGACTACAAATGCCGATGGCTTGAGGTTTGTTAAAGTAAGAGTGAGGTCGGTTCGTATCCCTCAGATTGGGGACAAATTCAGTAGTAGACATGGTCAGAAGGGAACAGTTGGCATGACTTATACTCAGGAGGACATGCCATGGACTGTGGAAGGCATCACTCCTGATATAATTGTGAATCCACATGCTATTCCATCCCGTATGACAATCGGTCAGCTTATTGAGTGTATTATGGGTAAAGTTGCTGCTCATGTGGGTAAGGAAGGAGACGCTACACCATTCACCGATGTCACTGTAAGTTCTCTTTTGATCGACCTTTTGTTGCCGTTTGGTTCTTATGGCGTGCTTCCCTTTCACCCCCATCCCCCCATTCTTCTTTCTTAACTTTTTATTGTGTTGTTTTATTCTGTGATACAAAGTATTCAATATTTCATTTCTTTTTAGAAGAGCTGGTGCATAAGTTTCTTTTGGGTGCTAGATAGAATATTTTATACGCTGGATATATGGAAATAGTTTGTTAGACGAGTTGATTAATTGCGTTTGAGATAGAGGGCCTGAGTTTGAATAGTTGCCGGTTCAGCTTCCCCTATCCCTTGTATTTTATAGGCCTTGTGCCTCTTAGCAAACCATAAAAAAGGAAGAAGAAAAAACGCGTAGGTGACAATTTGCTTGAAAGTATCTATATCGTGTGAAAATATGTCACCAATAATAAAAGGCTCAGTAGTGGTCAATTGAATTCTCCGGCTTTTTATATAGGTGGACAATATCAGCAAGGCCCTTCAGAAATGTGGGTATCAGATGCGTGGTTTTGAGACAATGTACAATGGTCACACTGGGAGGAAGCTAACTGCAATGATATTCCTGGGGCCCACATACTACCAAAGGCTGAAGCATATGGTTGATGACAAGATCCATTCTCGTGGACGAGGTCCGGTTCAAATTCTGACGAGGCAGCCTGCTGAAGGTAGATCTCGAGATGGCGGTCTACGATTTGGAGAGATGGAGCGTGACTGCATGATTGCCCATGGTGCTGCCCACTTCCTCAAGGAGAGGCTCTTTGACCAAAGTGATGCTTATAGAGTGCATGTTTGTGAGCGCTGTGGGTTGATCGCCATTGCTAACCTGAAGAAGAATTCTTTTGAATGCAGAGGTTGCAAGAATAAGACCGACATTGTTCAGGTTTTCTTCATCTTCCATCAGCTCTCCCTTTAAACTTACGAAAATCCTTAGTTTTGCAGGATTTTTCATTCAGTCCTAGCAAAACTTGCCCGGCTTGTTGCAAAAAAAAAAAAAGAACAGCACAAAGCGGCAATTAGAGACAAAAACGCAACCAACCCCTAATTTAGCAAAGTAGCAATTAGAGACAACAACCTTAATTTTCACTCTCGAAATGACATGACCCTGAAGCCATCATACTGATCACAACCTAAATTTGCCTGATAGCTGAACTTGTAATAATATCCAAATCCAGATTACCCATTTTGCGGATCCAGTTATTCAGCAGCAGTTAGTTTTTTTGTTTGTTTTGGGTCGTCATTAATGTACTGTAAACTGTTACAGGTACACATTCCATATGCCTGTAAATTGCTGTTCCAAGAGCTGATGTCCATGGCAATCGCCCCGAGGATGTTTACCAAAGACGTGAACAAGCTCAAGGACCAGAAAAAGAAGGGGGCTTAAAGGCGTCTTTTCCCTTCTAAGAATAGCTCTCGTATTTTTAAATCCCTCTCCCTTTCTTTTCATTGTACCGATATCCTGAACGATAAAATTCCTAGATAGAGTTTAATTAAGCTATGGGTCCCTTACCCTCTAATTTTGTAGTAGAACTTATACATTAGACAAACTGTGCTTTGGCTTGGGAATGTCCTGATGTTAGGAAGTCTGTATATATGACTTGAGTAAACATGTTTTATCGGTTAGACATTGGGACTTTTTAATCCATAAAACTGATTGTGCCTATTAATTTATTGCACGAAAGAATTCCGTTATTATTAAAGTTCTATTTTCTATTTTGAAAAGTGCTAGAGATCACTAGTTAAATATTTTTAGTTTTGCAATTGAGCTTGGTGTCATGACTCATGAGGCAATGGCATCATTTAGCAAATTTGAAAACCCTAAACCGAAGTTTGTTCAGTTTGTAAGAGCATCTGCAATGGCTACTAGCTTATATTTGACTAGCTTACATTTGGCACATCAATTTTGTAAGCTACAACAATTTTAAACTACAATTTATTCCAATGGTTAAGCCAACTTACTACTAGCTTAATTGAATCAACTTAATACATTTTTCTATTTATTTATTGAATTTCCAAATTTCCCACATTAAATTTAACTTTATTAATGAAATCACTATTTTCCTTTTGGTTAAATTTTATTGTGGGTCCATTTAAGCAAGTAGTTCCATGGAGTTACTAGCTCAAAAATTTGTACATTCATTCGAGCAAAACTAGTCTACATGAACAACTCTAATAGTTAGGCTACTAGCGGTACAATTCTTTAAAATTGCAAGAACCTCCTCAAGCCAAAGCATTGGAGATGTTTTAAATGAAGTTGTAATTTTTAAGGTTGTTTTAAGGCTGAAGTTTTCGTGAGCGGATCCTCTCTAGTTGGCACAAGAACATGAGGGTCCACTTCTTATGTTGAGATTGTGCCACATGGGTTCCTATGAAATCAACGCTTGTGATACATTCTTAGCTCGTTTGCTGTATAAAATATTTGTTTTCACTGAAAATATCGAAATCTTATACAGTATATAGGAATGAGATTGTTCAATTCTCACTTTTTTCCTTTCCTTTTGGTTCTGAATCAACCATTAATGTGGTTTCTTCAAAATTATTATCACTACAAAAAAGATAAAAACCCCTACAAATCTTGATTAATTTCGAATTTTGTTTTCATAGTCATGTAAAATGGTTTTTTTTTGAGAAATTAAATAGTACAGTTGTATAAAAATCAATTATTGAGTGACAGTTTTTTTTTTTTTTTTTTGGGAAATTCTATGGTGTTTCGTACTACCTCTATATTTTTGAAATTTTATGGTATACCCCTGAACTCTATACATTAGTCTATACAATGACCTTATTGATTATCTTTGTTAAGTTAGTTTCTTAATTGATCTATTAAACTATTTTTTTACCGTTTCAATTACTCGACAACCTACTCAATTACTTATTACTTCGCCTAATTATCCATTAACCCGCCAAATAGTATATGAATCTAACTATCAATTCATGAATTTCTCCATTATCATTTCATGTTCCATAACAAAGGCTTTTAATACTAGTTTATGCTTATTAAAAGTAATTTGTGATGCATCTTATAAAAGATGGTGAATTGGTGGTAAGACATTAATGTGTCAGAAATAAGGTCGAACCACGGTTGTTTGATAAGCGATAAAGTTAATGATGAGTTAAAGGAGGTCATCATGGAGATTTAAGTAACAAGTTTAGGGGTACACCGTAGATTATAAAAAAGAGGAGGTACAACATGGAAAACCGAAAAAGTCAAGAGTACATCGTAGAATATCTTTTTTTTTGGTCGCATGTCTTCATTTTTTTAGAAATTAAATAGGCTTGGTATACCGTCAAACGAGTGAGGAGCGCTGGTTACGATTTCGGGTAAAATACGGGTCGGGTTTATTTTGAGTGTGTAAAATAAGGGGTATACGGGTTTCGGGTCAGAAACGTTTCAGATAAATTCATTTTTACAAATTTGATTTTTCTACAATTTTAATTATACATTTAATTATTCTTCATTTTTTCTAGGGATATTCTACATGGTACCACTCAACTTTTCGACTTTCTACGTGGTACCCCTACACTTTTGGAAACATTCATGGTACCCCTAAGTTTTCTAATTTTCATTAAGCGTAACCCTAATTATTTTTTCCGTCAATTAGAATTGTTTTTAGACGTTAAGTGATAAGTAGGATGCCTAGGTGGATGATGACTGACTTTTGTGTTAGTATCTATAGTTTCATGTCATTTTCTCCCCCATTTCCCCTCCCAATAAACATTATTTAATGTCTTCTTTCTTTCATCATCTTCCATATTTCTTCTTTCTACTTCGTTTTTCCTTCTTAAATTTCTGTGATAATTGTTTCAGTTTTTTTGTTTATTCATTTATCTCTTTGATTCTTCATCTTCTTGGAAAAAATTACCAATAGATGATCTTGATTTTAGGAACCAATGTTTGAATTGATGTGGTTGAAACGTTATAATTATGATATCAGGTTTCGTTAACAACCCTGAATCCCTAGATTGTAATCATTTTGCTAGTGAAGATGAAGATGAATAAAAACTTAGAAAGATAAAGATGAAGGTCTGGATATAAAGGGTAGAATGAGAGGAGATGTGTGTTAAACAAGCTAAGAGAGTGAGAGTTTAGTAGTGCCAAGTAATAGTCATAATCACAACCAATCATCATCCACGTAGGCGTCCTACTCATCACTTAACGTCTAAAACAAACACTAACTGACGGAAAAAATAATTGGGGTTACGCTTAGTGAAAATTAGAAAACTTAGGGGTACCATGTATGTTTCCAAAAGTGTAGGGGTACCACGTAGAAAGTAAAAAAGTTGAGGGGTACCATGTAGAATATCCCTTCAATTTAATTCTCGCGTGTTCATAATAACTATTTTGGCATGTAGACTTGATAGTGATTTTGCAAATATTAATGTTAATTTGACAATTTTATTTATACATTATTATATTTATGAGTGTACATAAGAAATTTATATGCACTCACAATGTTTTATCTCAAGTTTTATGATGAACATATTATATTATTGAGTACTTAAGTGAGATTTTAATGATGTTAAAACAACATTTTTTTTAAACGCTATGTACAAATATTTCGATATGTATCTTGAGGATATTTAAATAAAGAATTAAAGATCTGAGACTACTACCTTTTTTTTAATGAAATAGTGAAACCTACTAATTAAATTAACAATTGAACATTTGTTAAGAGTTATAGAATGATTATTCCAATGATGTTAAATAACATGATTTTGAGAAACTTAGTTTCTTGATTTAGCGATGATATTCAATGTACGCCTTGGATTATATGCATCATGCGAAAATTGTTATATAACTACTCCAATACAATTTATAATTGTAGTATACATTCAATGACCATTATCTTAAAAATGAAAATTGATTTGATTATATTGAATGAAATGTTAAAAATTATAATATCGAATATGATGGTGGTGAAAATACTTTGGCTTGAAAAAGATATCTATGTGGTTGTTGTACTATGTGGTATTGGAGATGATATAAAGATTCATATTCAAATTATGTGTATTTGAATTTTGTTATTGAGAGTGGACATACAATAGTTGAATATGGTAGCTCTATGAAATCACAACAAGTAAACAAATGAATCTAATATATGAATTGTTTGATTGTAATCATATGTTTATTAAAATGTTATGCATCTATGACCAAATTTATGATATGCTCTTTGATAGAACATTGAGAAATTAAAATACATATTTTTGCAACATATCTGAGAATTGTGATTTATTATGGACCCATGGTTATGAAATTATGTATTTTTATTAAAATGTTATTCGAATGATATTATTATACATTTATGGAGTAGTGGCACATGCAACATATATTATCCCTCGGGTATTCATAATTATCGTTCGTAAGCCATGAATATTATTGAGATTGATGTGTTTATTTTAAATAAATAAATAGAACTTTCATTCCCACCGGAAGTGGGATGGTAAAGGACTAGAGGTACTTAATACGTGAGAATATATACGAGCAATACATACATATGTATATAATGGAGTAAATAAAGTTGATCAATGGTTTGACATAGCAACCGATTTGAAAGTTACTCAATATCCATCTCACCTAAAGGGAAGATCTGACTTCTAAATTTATTTGATCATATTAGAATAAAAATGAGTTGTTTGCACAAATTTATGATATTATATAATGCATTGGAAAGATTTGATAGGAATTTTAGAAGTCAACAATATATATGGAGACAATTCTGTTTGTTCTTATCATATATATATACTATAACATAAATACTCATAATATAAATATTGAATAATCTTGCTTATATATATAAGACATCAATTTATGTCTAACGTCACATCATTTATCTGGCCAAATGAAAATAAATTCATTTAAGTTTATTTAAATATAGCTAACCAGAAGATTAGCATGAAGAGTATATTCAAATAATATTGTGGTGTTTGATAAGCAAAATTATTGATACATAGCTAAATGCATATAAATAGTCGCCCTGAATTATATGCAAATAGATGTTGATATAAAAGATTTAAAAATGTGACAAATTGAGGCCATTCGGGTTCTCATTATACCCGTTTTGATAAACCAGAAGTTTATCTTAGAAATTAGACAATAAAGTGCTGAAAACTCTTTCTTTTTGTTTTTTTAATTGAGTGAATAGCAAGACACGCAAATGAGATTGAGTATTATTTTTAGAGATCTTACTGATAAAGTCATCCATTATTGATACTTTAGAAGTGGACAAAAGTCTACACAGAAAAATAAATTTCAGTGGCTGAAAGTCCACGTGTGCAATCTTATGAAGCACAATTTAATTTCAAATGGGTGAAGCGATCTCTTTGGGGAATATTATTTCAGCACATAGAAAACCAACCGCGTAATATTGAATTCCCCGTATTATGTTCTCCCGAAGAGAACTGATTAAAAGTTGTACAAGATGATATTATATATGTTATAAGGTGAATATGAATATTTATTTCCCCTCAAATCTATCTTGAATGGAGTTTTTACCACCTTAGGGGGAGATTGATAAGGAAAAGCCGCTAAAAACATACAAGTAGTATTGATCCCCAATTGAACCTGAAGTTCAATGATTATTAAAGAGTAAATTAATAATTACTCCCTTATAAGATTCACTTTTCTATATTTACTCCCTTATAAGTTGTTTTGCTAAAATTACTCCCTAAAGTTACACTTTTATCAAAAATTGCTTCAAAAGTCCAATTTAAGTCATTTATTTTGTCTATTTTTGAACTTATTTCGTTTGTGCATTATCCAATCTATACTTTGAAAGGTAAAACTATGTAGACAAATGGAGAGAGAGTTCAAAAACAGACAAAATAAGTGGCTTAAATTGGAATTTGATGCAATTTTTGATAAAAGTGCATTTTTAAGGGAGTAATTTTAGCAAAACAACTTACAAGGGAGTAAGTTTAGAGAAGTGAATCTTATAAGGGAGTAATTATTAATTTACTCATTATATTATTAAATATGAAATACATCAAATAGAGGTTCAGAAAATAAGAATAATGATTTATATATGTTCATTTGGTTATGATGATGTATTACGATAAGTACTTACGAGCTTGATCACCTTATTTTTTGTGTGAAATGTTTTAAACATTGAAATCTATGATTTAACTATAGCCATATTTGACCCAATCTGAGGCTCAGTGAGTCATAGCTTGGTCATAAGGAGTATATGTTATGAACATTAAGATTCTTGCCAAATTGTATAATAACCATACACATGGAGTGTATTGAGAAATTCATACTATGTTCACATATTTTATAAGTAAAATGAGAGAAAAATGGCAAGCATGTGCAGTTGGTACTCATGTCCCTGAAGTGACAAAGATATCTGAATGATAATAGATGGCCTATACGAAAAAGTAATGGTACCGCATATACTTGGATTCAGATTTCATTGAACAATACTGTTAATACCAAGAAACAAAGAAACAAAGAAACTATATTGATATACTTATGGAACCGATACATTTTCCGCGCGAAATTTAATGGACTATATAATGAGGATCTTGTATTTGAAAATGAAAGTCCATTGCAATTGTCGACACAATTAAGGATCAGAAATGAGCTCATAAACCTGAAGTTGATCATAGACTTGAAGTTCATTCATGTCATGAACATGAATACTGAAAATGGCACTGTACAGTTTCCATTATCGAGTCATCATTTGTGCATATAGAAAGTAAATTAATTATTTTCATATTTTCTTTATATTAATTACATCATTGCATTATTATATAACAAGTAATTTAGAACGTAGGTATATATACATCATATACATGCACATGGTTTGTATTTTATTCCTATAAGTTTAAATGAATAAGTGGATATATTATACCCACATAAATGAGAACTCCTCGAAGGAGCGTATTATAAATTATATCAAATTGATAGTGTGGCTGATTAATTGAGTTTCTAAAACACTTATCATTAAATTTATGAACCTCTACGCGGTGATTGCAGATATATATTGAACATCAATGCTGTTGAAGAGCTTATGCAAAATAAGTAAATATTCTCTCAACCTGAAGTTTGAGCATCTATGAGAATTTACGTGATTATATACTTTATTCTAAATATGTAGTAAGATGATTTGACGAGAAAGATAAATTATTTTTCAAATAATTTTTGTTAATAAACGAATTGATTCTCCGGAAGAGAATAAATTTGGAAATGATAGCTACACTCTTTTTCCCTTCGTCTAGGTTTTTATCCCAATGGGTTTTTCCTAGAAAGGTTTTTAATGAGATAGCATTTTGGCACGTTAATACGCTATACCCATGATCATCATGATTGTTAAAATGACAATTATTCTAGACATATAATATTATGTCATTATTTGAGAAGAATTTATATTATAAGTGTGACTATAATATTTGAGATGAAAGCTCGAAAGTCATCCTGAATATCTATATCCAGATTGCGAGTTTTGAAGAAATAATATATTGAAATTACCAAGGATTTCTATTGGTTGAAAGATATTGAGTTTATCAACTACAATGGTTTCAACGATCAAGAAGTTACATCAGAGTATGGATTTCAAGATATATCAAGTTATATAATCATCATGGGGAGTAACACGTGCTGTACTCTTTTTCCTTATCCATGTTTTGTCCCACTGGGTTTTTCATGGAAATGTTTTAACGAGGCAGCTTGCTATGCGTGTTTGGAGATCGGTGTACTTTTCCTTCACTAGTGTTTTTCCGACGAGGTTTTTCTAGGAAGGTTTTCATCAAAACATCTATTTCTGGAATGGACATCCAAGGGGGAGTGTTGTGAAAACTTATTGTGGATGCCCATAAGTCACATGTATTATGAATATCTTTAAATAGTCTTTCAATGTATGATGTATCTAAAAAATAGTTCTTTTATTTCCCATTGACATAACTCATAACTCATATTCATATGTGTGTAATATACCTCCATTGTAATAATGAGAAGGAGAGACATCTCTATCACATTCTCTACATATTATAACAATAATCACATTTTACCTAGTATTCTTAATCCACAAATTCTCATTTAAGACAGGTCGACCCGTCTTAAGGTTAACACGGGTCAAACCCCCCTCACAAAGGGCAAGTTGGGTGCAAATGGATCCACCCACTTGTCCCCCCACTTGCCTTTTGTGAGAGGGGCTTGATCTGTCTTAAGCTTAAGACGGACCAGCTCGTCTGAAGGGAGATTTTATGTTGTTAATCATGTCTCTAACAACATTCAAATTACGCAAGTCTCACATGACACATTCCTCTTGGATAATTACCGACTAAATGATGAATCCTAGCGTTCTCTCGATTCTTACTAGGTAGCTAAACTACTATTGGCAGTCCTACTATCTATCCCAACTTTCGATCTTAGAATAGATGACGACGCATACAAACATTTAATCATGGCCACTAGTCAAAGTTTGTCATAAGGATTAGGCAAAGAAGTAGAGATAATTTAAGCAATGCTTTAATCAAATTAACAACACTAGAATACAATTAAAATTTTTATGCTAACCCATCCCTAGTACAAAATTACCTATGAATTATTAACAAGAAAATTTAGACTACAACTACTAGATTCAAGACCACTAACATTATAGATTATGTAGGGAATAGATTATCACTAAAACGATAATAAACATAATGAAAATGAAGATTAAAAACAGAAATAACAAGGACTAAAGTTTAAGTGGTAAGGTCATAAGATGAGAACTTTATTTAGTCTAAATATGGTGATAGATATTAACAACATTAATCAAAAGTGAAATGGAAATTGCATAATTGTAAACAAGATAATGTAAAGCATAAGATTAGAAATTATCAATGGAGTTTAGGCAATGAGAAATGTAGATAAAAGGATGTATTCCTTACAAGAACAATATAACAAAACAAGAACAATAGAACAAAACAAGAACAAGAACAAGAACAAGAACAAGAACAAGAACAAGAACAAGAACAAGAACAAGAACAAGAACAAGAACAAGAACAAGAACAAGAACAAGAACTAAGAACTAAGAACTAAGAACAACTACACTACTTTTTTGGATTTTGTAAGAAAGAAGAAGAGATGAGTTGATCATGTATTGATGATGAAAAATGAGGTGCTAGAGCCTTCCTTTTATAGCCGCTGAAGGACGTCGGATCATAAATTCCCACCAATATAGCGATCAATATAGCAATAAAGATCGACCAAATGAATCGACATGCGAGTAGAACATCACGTCCCCGATCGGGTGATGGTCGGTTCGTCGTCAAAACAAACATCAAAAATAACCCAATAAAAGTAGTATAAAGGGGTCGAAATCCATGAGGATGGTGGGGTCAACTACTAGTTCGATTGAATCCTATTCTAGCCTAAAATATGACGGATTGGAAAGTTAACTAAAAGCTGAGAAAAACAAGTAATCGCTAAGTAATAAAGATGAAAACAATTAAGGGAAAGACTAGGGTGAAGGGTTCACCTTAGGGGGATTTAATGGGTTAGTCGGGTAACTAGCAATTGGGTAAATAATTCGAGTAAAATCGATTGCTAATGTCTCAACAATCGATAATCATCAACAAAGCCATCGCATTTGTCTCAAATCACCCATATAAACATTTAGTCTAATCGTCTCTACCACCGTCGCTTAAGAGAAGATCAAACCATGTTTGATAAAAAGGCAACTTTCGTTCACCCATTTCATCAAACACTTGGTGTTCATATGGGCAATACCCAAATCATTTACCACAAACTTACTAATTAACCAACCTAATACCCCACATGATCCACCCTTAGGCTCCCCTAAACCCTAGAGGATAATCTACTCACACATGGTAAAGGGAATCAAAGCACTAAAGGGAAGGGGGAGTTCAATCAACATCATGCTATGAGAAGAATAAAGATAACAATCAAAAGATGAACTATAAACTAGAAATGGAAATTAATTGCATAAACAATAAAAAAGATGAGAAATTTAATACCAAACAAAACTTATATTGATGAATATGGGGGAATGTCTTCACCCAAGTCTTCAATACAAACCCCAAAAAATGAAATGAAAGACTAGATTCAACAACTTGAAATGAGAAACTAAACTAGATTAGGGAAATATTAGGAGAGTAATTAGGGATTAATTTGGGTTACAAATTTCTAGGGTTTCGTGCTAAAGAGGAATGTAAAAAAAACTGCTTACAAAATAATAAGGGGGGGTATATATAGGTCTCTCGAAATTAAGGAAGAAATTAGAAGAAGAGGCGAATTTTTCAGTCTTGTGTTCCCGGCCGGTCGACCGGCCGCCGGGCCTCTGACCGGCCTAGAACACATCAGTGACTCCAGGAACTTTGCCTTCAAAAATCTCAAAATCTTCTAAGTATGGGAAAATGGGGGTCTGGGCCGGTCGACCGGCCGCCGGTCCCCCACCGGCCTGGAACATCACTTGACTCTCAATGGCATTCTGATGTAGGTGTAGGCCGGGTAGTCGACCGGCCGCCGGTAGGCCGGCCGGCGCTACCTGGGCCTTTTCTTCCTTTTCTCAACTTCTCCAAATGTGGAGTCGAGGTCTGGGCCGGTGGACCGGCCGCCGGTCTGGGGACCGGCCAGCACCACCTGACTACTCAATTCTTCATTTTTCATCTCATCTTCGAATCCCGACTCATGCAAGGTCTTTATGCACCGATTTCCTCATTTCCGCCTTAATTCCTGCAAATTGAGATCGATATTCATAGCGCGGGAAATCGGGAAATAAAATGCAATTAAAGACACGCAAATCCGTGTAAACGGACCAAAATGGGGACGAAAATGAGGTAAAAATGTGACTAAATAAATGCTTATCAAAATTCCCCACACTTAAGACTTACTCGTCCCCGAGTAAGTAAACAAAATTCGAGACCCATAAGTACCCTTATTCAATACTACTCTAATATTAAGGCTACAACCTAAACTATTAATAATATCCGACGGTAGGCAATTAACGGGCCTCCTCCGTCCCTTCAACTCACAACGAGATACTCATGAGGTAGAGTACTTCCTTGCAAGGCAAGTAGGGGCTTGCTCAAAATTTCGACGCATCCAAATGAAAAACACGTAAGAACACGACAAAGATGCATCTAACAAAAGAAAAATCACATGCCTCATCCATGTGACGGAAATATCTAAAAGGAAAACCGTCTAAATAATGCATGATCCTCATGAGCCACTAATATCATAAAGCATGGAAAAATATTCGCCTCCAAGCGGTGCAAGTCTAATGAAAATTTCGAACCCCGTCTACTATTTGCTTGGCCAAAAGCGATAAAATGGAAGATGGAAATGAAATCCTCGTGACGTTATTAAGCACAATAGCATATGGAATTCACGTTTCTCAAATAAATGAGACACAAGGGTCGTCCCGTCTCACTATGCAACTTCAAAGGTAAATGATTCAAGAAGGATAGAAGGAAATTGAGATTTGAGTCTAAGTGCTTGCAAAACTTTTCATTTCACACTTTGCTTTCTTTTTCTTTTTCTTTCTTTTTGATTTGCATTTTGGTTTGCAATTTTTGGCATGAAAGCACACGGTTTCCGTCAAGGACATGCGGTCGGAACCAACAATAGGGGTATCCCCACCGTAGTGGCATCGAAAGGGGGCCTAGATATGGGCCCACTAGAATCCCTAGAAGTTCCGTTTTGCATTTCCTCGACGAAAACAAGAAAAGATGATAATTGACTCAATATTTTCAGCTTGTTTGATTTGTTTCCTTTTTTGATCAAAAGTGGAAGAACAATGAATCATGGTTGGTTGCATAGCAAGAACGGTCACCTAAGAATCCTTTCTACTATCGGAATATTCACATCAATCGAGGTTGTCGAGGTGGAATAAGCGCAAACTCGTGACTCGGCACTAGTAGACGGGTTAAAACTCACTAAAAATGCACAACCCAGGGCGTCTAAAATTCCACGATTAAGATGAACACTTTATGAATAAAAAAGTAGCAAAAAGGGACTATGCACATTCAACAAGTTTTCCAAAAAGACAATTATTAAAACATTTTTCTAAATGCAACTATATGCCATGATGCAATCTAGCATATATACAACTTAAATGCACATGCTCTAACCGACTATATGACACATAAGCTAATGCTATCTCCTAACAGCACACAAGTGGCACACACGCCAATCAACAAAATCCACACCATCGTCATCAACACATCTCATCCTCAAATAAGAAGAAAAGGAGATAAGGGAGAAGGGAAATAGGAAAGGTCTCACCAAAGCGTCTTCATTTTCCCTTTTTCGTGCCTCATATGATGTGGGGCGCACCTATGGATGGAGATAAAAAGAAACACACGGCAATATATACAAAATAAACTATATACAAACTAATCTAAACAAATATTTTTTGGAAAATTTTCAATTTTTTTTTCGATTTTTAGGCATTTTTCAACTTTTTTCAAAAGTCAACGATATATACAAAAAAAATAAAATCCTCCCCACACTTAAGTCTTACTCGTCCCCGAGTAAGTGACTCAAATATGAAAGGAGAGGAAAAAGAAAAGGAAAAAACAAAACAAAAAATTTTGGGTTTTTCAATTTTTCGGGAATTCCCTCCCCACACTTAGCATTTACATGGTGTGAGGGGTGAATTCAAAGCAAATAACATGTTTTTGGGTTTTTTTTTATAGTTTGAAAAATAAGAACTTGTTTTTGGGGTTTTTGATTTTTGAAGAATAATAACAATATGAACAATATATACAAGAGGGTTAGCTCTAAGTAAATGCATGAACTAAATAAAATTCCTAAAACTAAATGCAAAATGATATAATACAATGTCATGATCTAAGTAAATGCAAACTACACTATATGGATGCAAGGCTAATATGTGACGATATGTTACAAAATTAAATTCTAATGCAAGCCTAAATGGATGCAACTAAATGGATGACTAAGCTAAGATATAATACAACTATCTAAATGCATGCGAAAATATAAATATGATGAAGATTTGGATTAAAAGGGATCATACTCATGGGTTTCCGGCCTCAAGAGTATCCAGTGAAATCAGAGGATGTAGTATCAAATTGGCCATGACTGGCCTCAGCAAAAGACGCATCTACATCCTGGGCTCCCGAACCAGAGCCGCCACCCTCCACAATCTCGAACCGTGGACCCATCCTGTCAAACCACTCGGCATTCTGAGCCGCAATCTCTGGGTCCACCTCCTCCTCATCAACTACCGGCTGAGTAAAACCCGGCGCAGAAGAATAATAGTCTGGCTGAACATTGAAATCTCCGAACACCCTAGAACCCTGATCATACCCGCCCTCTGGCCACATGAAATAGGACGGATGTGGGCCAACTGGCTCCCTATACCCCTCCCTACACCAATTATCGTAAGAAGGGTATTGGCCAAGAGCCAAGTCATAATACATCCTGTCCATCCGCTGCGACAAAAGAGCTCTATCCCGAGCTTCCTCCTCACGCCACTTAGCTGCCGCCTCTCTCTCCCTAGCCGCTGCCTCTCTCTCCGTAGCTGCTGCCTCGGAGGCCAAAGTCATGTCGGCCATGAACTGGATCAAGGAGGGATCCAAAGGTGGGTAACTGGTAGTGGTGGAAGTGGATGCGTCGGGTTGGGATGAATTGGCCCAAGGGCGCCACTGCTGCTCTTGCGATTTCGCTTACGAAGACGATATCCGGAAAATCGTTATCCGGACCCATTCCCGCCGTCACTTGTTGGAGCCTAGCCTCCAACTCCGCCTCAAGCTGAGCCCTTGTTCTTTTCCTTGGTGGTTGTTGAGCCATGGTGATTTTCGTTAGATTCAATTGAAAGAGGGAAAAATTTGGGTTTTTGAGGTTTTGGGATGAATTTATTTGATGTAGTGGGTTAATTTGTGGGTTTGATGTTGGATTTGGTGAATTATGTGGTGATTTGTGTGAGTTTTTGTGGGTTTTGTTGGAGTTTTTGTGGAGATTTGAAGGAAGAAAGGTAAAGAAAGAAAGAAGAATGAAGAAGAGTGAAAGAAATAAAGGGTCTCACGAGTGGTTATAGCTCTCGGGTAGGGTTCTGGGCCGGTCCAGGCACCGGCCGCCGGTCGACCGGCCTGGACCCCAAGTCAAATTTTTGATTTTTCTGGTTTTTTGGAATTTTGTGTGTTCAGGTAGTCTAGGCCGGTCGGCACCCCGGCTGCCGGTCGACCGGCCTGGACCTCAGCTCAAAAATTTAAACTTTCAAAATTTCAAGTATACAGTGCTCTGGGCCGGTGTCAGACCGGCCGCCGGTCGACCGGCCTAGAACACAGGCCAAAATTCTGCAAAAACTCGATTTCAATGATAATGCGATCCAGGCCGGTCGGCACACCGGCTGCCGGTCGACCGGCCTGGAATACCTGCACTTCAATCTCCCTCCTTCAAAATTCACTTACTGGAGTGCTCTGGGCCGGTTGGCACACCGGCTGCCGGTCGACCGGCCTGGAGCACTTCTCCATTTCTTCACTTCGTCTTCAAATCCACAACAAATCCCCAAAGAAACCCAAGTCACCAACAATATCCACCCAATCAACATAATCCCAATGATACGGTTTCAAACCAAACCCGACTACAAGTGTTTCAAACTTTCCTAAAACTTCTTCCTAAAGACGAAAAACCCGAGTACACAAATCCAAATCTTCACAACTATTCCTAATATGCATGCTATATACAAAAAAATTGGTGGTTGTTGAGGGACTCCACCAAACCTATCAAATCACAAGAGTTTACAAACAAGACTCCTCCTCGGGAAGTGGATCCCCAAGGAAGAGTACTTCCACCGTTCCCTTTTCATCTCCATCGAAATATCTTTTCACTCGATGCCCATTGACCTTGAAATTACCACCTTCTTCGCTCCAAAGTTCAAAAGCTCCATGTGGTGAAATGTCGATAACTTTGAAAGGACCCGACCATCTAGAGCGTAGCTTTCCCGGAAACAACTTGACTCTAGAATTATAGAGTAAGACTTGGTCACCCACTTTTACATCCTTATCAACCAATTTGGCATCATGCCATTTCTTTGTTTGCTCCTTGTAGATCTTTGAGCTCTCGTAGGCATCAAGTCTTAGCTCTTCAAGTTCATTCATTTGGAGAAATCGTAGCTCTCCGGCCATATCAATATCAAAGTTCATCTCCTTTAAGGCCCACCATGCCTTGTGCTCCAACTCGATTGGCAAGTGACAAGCTTTTCCATAAACAAGCTTGTAAGGAGTTGTGCCGAGTGGAGTTTTGAAAGCGGTGCGAAGGGCCCATAGAACATCCGGAAGCTTTTGAGACCAATCCTTCCTACCTTTGCTTGTAGTCTTCTCCAAGATAGCTTTTATTTGACGGTTTGAGACCTCTACTTGCCCACTAGTTTGAGGGTGGTAGGCAAGAGCGGTCTTATGAGTGACACCATGGGAAGAAAGTAAGAACTTGAAAGTGCTCTTCCTAAAGTGCGAACCCCCGTCGCTAATCACCACCCTTGGGGTCCCAAATCTCGGAAAGATAGTGTTCTTGAAGAGCTTGATAACAACCTTAGCATCATTTGTTGGGGTGGCGACGGCTTCAATCCACTTGGACACATAGTCCACCGCTACCAAAATGTACTCATTCCCACAAGAGTTGGGAAATGGTCCCATGAAATCAACTCCCCAACAATCAAAAAGCTCAATCTCAAGAATGTTTTGAAGGGGCATCTCATTCCTTTGACTAATATTCCCCGTTCTTTGGCACCGATCACAAGATTTGACAAAGTAGTGGATATCCTTGAACATAGATGGCCAATAGAAACCACCTTGTAACACCTTTGCAATGGTGCGAGATGTACCAAGGTGGCCTCCATGGGCCGAGTTGTGAATTCTATCAACTATCTCCATACCTTCTTCTCTAGGAACACATCTTCGAAACATGCCATCACCACACTTGCGAAAAAGATGTGGGTCATTCCAAAAATAGCGTTTTGAGTCATGCTTCAACTTCCTCCTAGCTCTAGCATCCAACTCTTCCGGACTAAACCCGCTCACAATCAAATTTGCCAAGTCCGCAAACCATGGTGATTTACCACCTATCATCATCAAACTATCTTCTCTCAACCACTCATTGATCGGGCCACTCTCATCCTTCAACCCATGATCTTCGGTAGTCAATCTAGATAGGTGGTCGGCAACAACATTCCCCGACCCCGCCTTGTCTTTAATTTCCAAGTCAAACTCTTGAAGTAAAAGAATCCACCTCAAGAGCCTTGGTTTTGCATCCTTTTTCACTAACAATTGCCTCAAAGCGGAGTGATCCGAGTATACCACAACCTTAGCACCAACAAAGTATTGCCGGAACTTTTCCACGGCATGAACAATGGCTAGCATCTCCTTTTCCGTTGTAGAGTAGTTGACTTGGGCTTGATCAAGAGTTTTGCTTGTGTAGTAGATTACATGATGCTTATTGTCCACAACTTGGCCAAGCACCGCCCCGACCGCATAATCGGAGGCGTCGCACATAACTTCGAAGGGAAGGCTCCAATCCGGTGATCGGATTATGGGAGCCGTCACAAGAGCCTCCTTCAACCTACAAAAAGCACTCAAGCAAAATTCATCAAATACAAATGGGGTGTCCTTGAGAAGAAGAGAAGTCAAAGGCTTGGCAATTTTAGAAAAATCTTTGATGAAACGTCGGTAAAAGCCCGCATGGCCTAGAAAGCTTCTCACTCCCTTCACATTTGTAGGGGGTGACAAGTTTTCTATTACCGAAACCTTAGCCATATCAACTTCTATGCCGCTCTTAGACACGATGTGACCAAGCACAACCCCCTCCTCCACCATAAAGTGGCACTTCTCCCAATTGAGGACAAGGTTGTGCTCCTCACATCTTTGCAAAACATTAGACAAATTCAAAAGCCCAAGATCAAATGAGTCTCCATGGACACTAAAGTCGTCCATGAAGACCTCCATACTCTTCTCAAGACAATCGGCAAAAATTGCCGTCATACATCTTTGGAAAGTCCCCGGAGCATTACAAAGCCCAAAGGGCATCCTCCTATAAGCATAAACTCCTATGGGACAAGTGAATGTGGTTTTCTCTTGGTCTTCCGGGTGTATGGGGATTTGTAAAAACCCGGAATAACCATCTAGAAATGAATAGTAACAATGCCCCGCCAACCTTTCAAGCATTTGGTCAATAAAGGGGATGGGGTAGTGGTCTTTGAGGGTGGCGGCATTCAATTTGCGATAGTCAATGCACATCCGCCACCCGGTCACGGGTCTAGAAGCTAAGAGAGTCCCATCCTCTTGTTCCACCATAGTCACCCCTCCTTTCCTGGGCACTACATGGACGGGGCTCACCCAAGAACTATCGGTTATTTGGTAGATAATCCCGGCCTCTAACAACTTCATAACCTCACTTTTAACCACTTCCGCCATCTTAGGGTTCAACCTACGTAGCCCATCTACCTTAGGTTTGCTACCCTCCTCCAAGACAATCCTATGCATGCAAAGATTACGACTTAACCCTTTGATATCATCAATGCTATATCCAAGTGAACCCCTATGAGTTTTTAAGACTTTCAAAAGTTCAAGTTCTTGGCCTTCACTTAAATTAGCATTAATGATAACGGGATAAGTCTCTCCCTCAGCTAAAAAAGAGTACTTAAGTGAGGGAGGTAAGGGCTTAAGTTGTACCTTTGGAGGGAGAAGGCCCTCCTCCTTCTTCATTAGTTCATCATCTACCTCGTGGTCATCTCCCATCTCCTCATCATGGAGTGCCACTTGTAGAGCTTCTTCTTCATACTTCTCCTCTTCATGCACCTTCTCAACCACTTCTTCAATGACTTCTACCGAGCATGCTTTGTGAAACATTGGTCACTTCACTAGACGTGGAAGATTAAATTCAAGGGTTTCGTTTCCCACCCTAAAGGTTAGCCGCCCGTCCCTCACATCAATGAGGACACCTCCGGTAGCCAAAAAGGGCCTACCAAGGATGAGGGGAGTGTGGCTATCCTCCGGGATATCTAGGACAACGAAATCCGTGGGGATCAAAAATTTGCCAACTTTAACGGGTACGTCCTCAAGCACACCCAAAGGTTGCTTAACGGACCTATCCGCTAGTTGTAGAGTCATAGAAGTGTGGGTTAAACTTTCAAGTCCAATTCTTTTAGCAATAGTTAAGGGAATGACACTTACACTTGCACCATTGTCACATAATGCCCTTGAAATCATGACTCCCCCCACAACACAAGGGATAGAGAAACTTCCGGGGTCCCCAAGTTTTTTTGGCATTTTAAAAGAGTTAGGATTAATGAGGAGAGCACTACACTCCGCCTCCATAATCATAACATCTTGGGTACCCAAAGTTCTCTTATGAGTCAAGATGTCTTTTAGAAATTTTGAGTAAGTGGGCATGTTCAATATAACATCGGTGAAAGGTAAGGTCACTTCAAGTCCCTCAAGCATTTTTCTAAATTGGGTGAACTTGAAGTTTTCCTTAGTTTTCAAAGCTCTAGAGGGGTAGGGGATATCGGAAACAACAAGTGGAGAACTAAAAGATACCTTTGGAATGGGAGTTTTCTTGGTTACCTTAGCTCTTGCCATTGGTTGTACCTCTACTCCGTCATCATTGACATCCTTGTTCATCTCCTCTTCATAAGGCATAATTTCGACATACCCTTCTTCTCCCTCTTTGGGTTGACCATCTTCACCCTTGCCATCATCTTTTGACTCCAAGGTAGGAGTCACAATGGGTTCTTCAAATTCTTCTCCTTCCTCAACATGCTCATCATTTGGAATCTCATCATTCATCATGTCCATGTAGGGGTTATCAAGCACTAGTCCACTTCTTAAAGTCACCGCACATGCATGGTGGCTTGATGAAGCATCCTTGGAGCTTTTCCCTTGAGCAAGTAGACCTCCCGGAGGCCTTTGAGGATTGTTCAAAGCTTGAGAAGCTAACCTAGCTTCCAATTCTCTCACCTCCTTTTTGTGAGCATTAGTGACATTTTGCAAAGCCAAATTGTTTTGGATTTCCATGTTTTTGACTAATTGCAAAACTTCACTTATTGAAGGATCACTCTCTTGGTGGGGTTGATTTGTCAAAGGAAGGGCAAAAGCATAGTCATTCCGACTACTCGACCCTTGGTTGTTGTTTCTTTGATTGTTCAAGCTTCCTTGTTGGTTGTTGTTAAAATTCCCTTGTTGGTTGTTGTTAAAATTCCCTTGTTGCCCCCTTGAACCTTGATTGTTGAAATTTGACCCTTGGTTGTTGTTGAAATTTGGCCCTTGGCCTTGGAATGATTGATCGGGAACCCCTTGGCTTGCTTGATTGTTTTGATTGCCTTGGTAAAAATTACCTTGGCCTTGATTGTTGAAGTTTTGGTTCCCTTGATTTTGATTCCAATTTCCTTGACCTTGACCTTGATTCCAATTACCTTGGTTTTGGAAGTTACCTTGGTTATTGTAACCTTGATCATTGAAGTGTTGATTTTGGAATTGGTTGGATCCTTGACCTTGTTGAGAGTTGTTGAATTGATTGTTATAGTTTCCTCTAGAAAATTGACCTCCTCCTCTAGGTTGGGAAAAACCCGGAGGGTTGGAAGGTTGAGTTTGTGTGTGTTGAGGGTTTAAGACATTTTGGCTTTTGTAACTCATGTTTGGGTGAAATTTTGAGCTTGGATGATAGAAATTTGAATTTGGGTTGTAAGCTCCTTGATTTTGGAATTGAGGCCTTGAGGGCCGTGGGTTGTTGTTGACTCCTTGAAAAGCATTCACATGTTGGTAGTCATTTCCTCCTTCATTGCTATAAGAAAAATTGTTCCCACAAACTTCAAAGGTGTGTCCATATCCATTGCAAATTTCACAAGTGGGGGTTTGATAAGCTTCCACCATGGGAGGTGCATAAGACCCACTAGCTTCATTCACATGATGGCCTTGACTTTGATTTTGAGCTTTTTGAAGCTCGGCAAAACCCTTTGTAAAAGTTTGTGTGAGCAAATCAATCTTGGCATTGGTATCCGCATTTGAGAAGTTCTCACTTGGGTACTTAGAACTCCTTCTCAAGCTATTTCCTCTAGAACTAGTACCATAGCTAGATTCCGACTCAACCATCTTCTTAATCAATGCCGCCCCTTGTTGGTCATTCAAATGATCAAAACTTCCCCCCGCGGAAGCATTCACCATGGCCTTGGTTTGAGGGAGGAGAGTTTGATAGAAGGTTTGGGTGACATACCAATCCGCAATTCCATGGTGAGGGCATCGGGCAAGTAAATCAATGAACCGATCCCATGCTTCTCCCAAGGACTCTCCATCCTCTTGTTGGAAGGTGGTAATCTCGTTTCTTAGCATCGCCGTTTTGGAGGCGGGGTAGTACTTACTTAGAAACTCCTTAGCCAAATCATCCCAAGTGGTGAAAGTGTTTGGAGGATGGTTATTCAACCACCTCTCCGCCCGGTCCTTGAGGGAAAATGGGAACAACATGAGGCAAAGGGTTTCCTCGGGCACCCCATTCCTTTTCATGATTCCAACCCTACTTTTGAACTTTCTCAAGTGGGCATGAGCATCTTCATCCGGGAGGCCTCCAAAGCTATCCCGCTCAATAGAACTCATTTGAGCCGGGTGAATCTCAAAATTGTTTGGGGCCAAGACACCGAAATTGATTGGAGATTGGGTATCATCGTGGTTGGGACGGTTACGATCACGTAAAGTTGTCATTTGTGGTTGATTTTGTTGTTGAGGTATTGTAGGTGGTGAATTTGGTGGTGTATTTTGTTGTGTATTGTAGAAGGGGTTTTCAAATATGGGTTCAATGGTGTTGTTTTGTGGGTAATCGATTGTTGGAGTGGATGTAGAAGCAATTGAAGTATTGGCTTGTTGATGGCTAACTCTTCTTGAATTCCTAACCCGAGCAAGTGTATTGGCACGGAGAGTCCTAAACAACCTTTCGGGTTCCGGATGGCTCAAGAACAAACCTTCACCTCTAGGCATGCACTCAAAGCAACTCAAAAACAAGTTAGACTCCTAGTGTGTTTTTGGGCACACTAGGGAAAGACAATAATGCAAGGCACTCTACAAATAATCTAACAACTAAAAACCAACAAAAACAACAAGTAACTTGGCTAAATCTAAGACACAAAACAAACTACGAGTTTCCTTACGCCATCCCCGGCAACGGCGCCATTTGATGATCGGTTCGTCGTCAAAACAAGCATCAAAAATAACCCAATAAAAGTAGTATAAAGGGGTCGAAATCCACGAGGATGGGGGAGGTCAACTACTAGTTCGATTGAATCCTATTCTAGCCTAAAATATGACGGATTGGAAAGTTAACTAAAAACTAGGAAAAACAAGCAATTGCTAAGTAATAAAGATGAAAACAATTAGGGGAAAGGCTAGGGTAAAGGGTTCACCTTAGGGGGATTAGTGGGTTAGTCGGGTAGCTAGCAAAGGGGTAAATAATTCGAGTAAAATCGATTGCTAATGTCTCAACAATCGATAATCATCAACAAAGCTATCGCATTTGTCTCAAATCACCCATATGAACGCTTAGTCTAGTCGTCTCTACCACCGTCGCTTAAGAGAAGATCAAACCATGTTTGATGAAAAGGCAACTTTCGTTCACCCATTTCATCAAACACTTGGTGTTCATATGGGCAATACCCAAATCTTTTACCACAAACTTACTAATTAACCAACCTAATACCCCACATGATCCACCCTTAGGCTTCCCCTAAACCCTAGAGGATAATCTACTCACACATGGCAAAGGGAATCAAAGCACTAAAGGGAAGGGGGAGTTCAATCAACATTATGATATGAGAAGAATAAAGATAACAATCAAAGATGAACTATAAACTAGAAATGGAAATTAATTGCATAAACAATAAAAAAGATGAGAGATTTTATACCAAACAAAACTTATATTGATGAATATGGGGGAATGTCTTCACCCAAGTCTTCAATACAAACCCCAAGAAATGAAAATGAAAGACTAGATTCAACAACTTGAAATGAAAAACTAAACTAGATTAGGGAAATATTAGGAGAGTAATTAGGGATTAATTTGGGTTACAAATTTCTAGGGTTTCGTGCTAAGGAGAATGTTAAAAAAACTGCTTACAAAATAATAAGGGGGGGTATATATAGGTCTCTCGAAATTAAGGAAAAAATTAGAAGAAGAGGCGAATTTTTCAGTCTTGTGTTCCCGGCCGGTCGACCGGCCGCCGGGCCTCTGACCGGCCTGGGACACAACAGTGTCTTCAGGAACTCCGTCTTCAAAAATCCCAAAATTCCACTAAGTATGGAAAATGGGGGTCTGGGCCGGTCGACCGGCCGCCGGTCCCCCACCGGCCTGGAGCACCAAATCACTCTCTATGGCTTCTGATGTAGGCGCAGGCCGGGTAGTCGACCGGCCGCCGGTAGGCCGGCCGGCGCTACCTCGGCCTTTTCTTCACTTTTTCAACATCTTTCATTTATAGAGCGGTGGTCTGGGCCGATCGACCGGCCGCCGGTCTGGGGACCGGCCTGGGCCACCTGATGACATATTTCTTCATTTTTTAACTCATCTTCGAATCCCGACTCATGCAATGTCTTTATGCACCGATTTCCTCGTTTCCGCCTTAATTCCTGCAAATTGAGATCAATATTCATAGCGCGGGAAATCGGGAAATAAAATGCAATTAAAGACACGCAAATCCGTGTAAACGGACCAAAATGGGGACGAAAATGAGGTAAAAATGTGACTAAATGAATGCTTATCAGTTAGTATTAATTTTGTTAGTCTTGTTAATTTTGATTTGTGTTAGTGTATTTAGTATAAGGGTTTTGATTAGTATAGTATTGTTGTTTGATTAATGGTAGTGTTGTTAATATTATTAGTGTTGTTAGTATTGTTAATTTTGATTTGTGTTGGTGTTGTTAGTAATGGGGTTTTGATAATTTTCATGATTTGTGTTAGTGTTTTTAGTATAGGGGTTTTGATTAGTGTTGGAAGTTTTGTTGTTTGATTAATGTTAGCATGTTAATAATATTATTAGTGTTGTTAGTAGATGGCGGCGGGAGGTCGAGGTAGACAACGAGGCGACAGTTCTAACAGATGCCTTAGTATTTCTTCAGTCGATGAGGAGGATACTATATGTAAGTTTCAAACAATTGTATATTTATACATATAAGCTCATTTTTGTGAATGTTTATCTTATTTTGTATCCATTTTTAATCATAATGTTTATATTTTGTAGGATTCATTTTTAGGCGAGAAAGAAAAGCAACCCGATACGCCTGATGGAGGTGGCGGTTTCAAAGCCGGAGTGGGGTTCCTTCGCACATGATTTAGGTCATGTTAGTCATGTTTAGAAACTCTTTGATTGATGATGTTTAAATTTGAATTTCTTCTCTTTTTTCAAGACTTGTAAACTTGGATTGATTCTCATTTTATATATGAGAGTGTTGGTTTCTCTATGTGGTGTTGTAAATGTTTGCATTGTTATTGTTTTTGCTATTGTAACAAAGTTTCGTGCAAATTATGGTAATGAAATGGCATGAAAAAAAATGATTTTTTTTTTGCCAAATAGCAGCGTGATTGGCGACTGAAAAAAAAAACAGTCACCAATTTGGAGACTGAAAACAGTAGCCAATTTGGAGACTGAAGAACAAAGCAGTCGCCAATTTGGAGACTGTTTGTAGTCGCCAATTTGGCGACTACTGTGGCTGACTCATTTCAGTCGCCGGTTCCTCAATTTGGCGACACTTTTGGCAGTCGCCAAATTTCGCGACTGAAATCAGTCGCCCGAATTTTATTTGGTGACTAGCGTCTGCGACTGGAAGCTGACGACTAATTTCAGTCGCTAAATAAGATTTGGCGACTAAATTCAGTCGCCAAAAGCAGTCGCCAGAGTTTGGTTTTCTTGTAGTGGTCCTTATTTGAGTTGAATAATGAAAACAACATTTCATCTAAAGGCTATTAGGTTTTACACATAGGGACTTAAAACATAATGTTCCATTAAATTTTATGGATATGAATTAGAGACGTACTAAATAAAGCCCAATGAATTTTTTTTTTATATGGCTATTTTCTATATTGATTTTTAAATCCTAATAATTATTTATTTAATCAAATCAAAACAATTAATAAATTTAAATATTGAAGTCGACCCTTAAAAAACGATATAAATTGGTTCAAATTAAATTAACTTTACATGTTTAAGCAAAATATGTCTATATATTTTTGATTGGGTGCAATGTCGTGCAATCATTCAAGGATAGACATCACTTATGAACCTTTTCTTTTTTTACATTTTTTCATTATTGTAATTTACTTACGTGCACCGTAAATTGTGCAAAGCCCGTAGTTATATTGTGTAAGTATTTAATAATTATTAAGGATGTTTTATTTGCCTTTTTAAGTTTTAAAGGATGAGAATATGACAGAAACATAGAGGTTGTGTGCCCGTGTATTTGGAGGCTAAGGTTTTGTACCATTTTTCATCAACACGATCAAAATTGCACATTTTCAGTTCAAACTGACATATTTATCTTAACTTTAAGGCGAGTTAAGTAGCACACATAACACAAACTCTTATTATATTCGGACATATCCATCTACAATTGTAGACAAGTCGGATCCCTCTCACAAAAATATAAGTGGGAAACCACTTGCGCCCCACTTACTTATTGTAAGAGGGATCTGACCCGTCTACAATTGTAAACGGATGTGTCCAGCTATAATGCGCGTCTACACTAAGACCAACTGTACACATAAAACAAAAACAGAAATGCATACTTATTGTAAGAGGGATCTGACCCGTCTACAATTGTAAACGGATGTGTCCAGCTATAATGCGCGTCTACACCGAGATCAACTGTACACATAAAACAACAATAGAAATGCATGGAGATTAGCAAAATGTTTATCTCATCTATGTAAGTTAAGTGTTATTTAACCTGTTTTACTCTTAATACGAATATATCTATTTTAAGAAAGACCTATTGAATTAAAATATAACTTTTTTGAAAAAAAATATTATATAAAAAAAATTAATGGACTATGTACTACAGTAAGACCTATTACTCAGACCCGTGCAATATTTGCACGGGGTTAAAACTAGTAAACCGTTACAAAGCTAAAGCAAATAGATCATATGGTATAAAATGAGCGTATAAATCAAGCAATAAATTTATTATAGACAAAAGTATAAAATTAATTACCCAATACTTAAATACTAAACCAGCGCTTACGGAAGGCAACCCGGTTTTTGTTAATGACACATTGTATCACGTAAATCATACTTACTTTCTATAAACACAATTAAAGTAGAAAACTTTGTTACCTTTTTCGCAGATCCTAAGGGGAATCGTCTTCAACGACGTAACAATCTTCTTCCAAATTGTCCATGAAACCTTCATCATCATCATCATCATCATCACATGCCAATACAATCAACGATTCTAATTAATAATCTAAAGAAATACTACAAAAAAAAAAGATGAAAATAATATATATATATATATATATATATATATATATATATATAGGGGCGGGATCCTGTGCGAACTCAAGTTCCGTACGAACTGTACGAACCAACTTATAAAAGAGCAGCACCAACATAAAGAAGAACTACCAGGCCCACCACATGTACTAGACAATCGCATACACTAGCATACAACCAGTCCCCAACCCTAAACTTTCAACTTTTTATATACTTTCCCTCGACGATTCTCCGACGCCGGTAACGTTGATGTAGCTCCGACGCCGGCCATCACTTGATCGACGATCTTGCCTTTTCTCCTCCTCAAGCACCAACTCATTCTTTTCTTTTTCTTTTTTTATCACTTGCGTGGTGATGTGTTAATGTGTACTGGTGAATCGTAGGTGGTGGTGCGCGATGGTGAAGAGCACTGGAATCCGAGTGGTGGCAGGTTGCTCGAAGTTGTTATTGTGCGCGATCCCGGTTTCGGTTTCGAGGTGAAGCCTTAATTGCTAGATGTTGTTTAGAGTTGTTGCGGTGGTTCAATTGGTGGTCTACGTTGGGACGACTCTGCGATAGTCGGAGTTGCAACCTTCGACGTTAGTGGCTCGGAATGTTTGCGAGATGGGTAAGGAATGTACCACTGTGATTAGACAAAGAATGGGTTTTCAATTCTAATCAATGGAGATTCAATTTGGTGTTGTTATATTAATTCAGAAGCTTAATTAACAATAAATGAATGATATTTGTTGTAGCAATGTGAATCCAATCATGTGCAGGAGGTGGGTATTTAGAAGTAACTCAATTGCTGATTTGCTGCTGCTGGTTCATTCTTGTTTTATTTGTTAATTATCTAATTTCCGATGTTACTAGCTCAAAAAATTGAAAAGCATGGTTGATATTTAGATGTAACTCAATTGCTGAACATGTACTAGTTGAATGTTTCGTTGTTGCCGTGGGTTTCAGCTAGTATGTATGGTAATTAGGTAAAACTTAAATACCAGATAGGTAGTTTAAATATCATAACTCATACTTCGGCATTGTCAATTGAAAGAGCGGAAAGCTAGATTGGAATAAATTTGCGTTTGACCATGGCACTTGAAAATTCAAAGGCGTCAGTTAATTGAAATACAGAGTATTAATTTGGCAAGTCAGAGCTATGTATCTACCAAAGTACCAAGTAGTCTATGTATCTAGCAAGTTAAAGAAACGTACCTAACAAGTTACCGGTATGTATCTAGCACGTTAAAAAAAATGTATCTAGTTTACTAGAGATGTGTATATTGCAAGTTAAAGGAGTGTATCTGGCTTGCCTGAGATGTGTATCTAGAAAGTTAAAGGTCTATATCTTGTAAGTTAAAGACGTGTATAGAGCTTGTCATTGATGATTTGATGTCTTTTTAGCAAGTGGAACTGTGGAGGGAGTGTATCTAGCTTGATAAAAAGTGTGTATAATTTGTCCAACACCGAAGAAGCAAATTTTTAAAATTAATCATGTTACATTATATGATAAGGAGTATGTATCTAGCAATTTAAAGAAGTGTATCTACCTAGCTAGAGTTATGTATCTAGCAATTTAAAGACAAATTTAGAGAAGTGTATCTAAGTAGTTAGAGATAAGTATCTAGCAATTTGAAGACAAATTTACAGAAGCGTATCTAGCTAGCTAAAGACATGTATCTACCAACTTACAGAAGTGTATCTAGCTAGCTAAAGACATGTATCTACCAACTTACAGAAGTGTATCTAGCTAACTAAAGACATGTATCTATCAACTTACAGAAGTGTATCTAGCTAACTAAAGACATGTATCTACCAACTTACAGAAGTGTATCTAGCTAACTAAAGACATGTATCTACCAACTTACAGAAGTGTATCTAGCTAACTAAAGACATGTATCTACCAACTTACAGAAGTGTATCTAGCTAGCTAAAGACATGTATCTACCAACTTACAGAAGTGTATTTAGCTAGCTAAAGACATGTATCTATCAACTTACAGAAGTGTATCTAGAGAAACATCACAGGTTTAGATTAAACATCACTGGTAATGAAAATTTCACTTTTACGTTGATTTTTACAGATCATTATCATGATGGAAACATCACTGGTTTAGATTAAATTAACTACGCTATACTCGAATTTTAGTTCACCAAATAGAGAAATTGTTCAAACTCCCAAGACTATGAAATAGAGTGTGGAACTTTTCGACACCAAAGACAATTAGCCCAAAGCTCGGAACATTTATCAATATAATCACTCAAAAGGATCCAAATGTACCACGTCCAAACATCCAGTAGTTAGAAATTTTACAACCAGTACTTTCACAGTAGCAGACAACATATTCAATGGTCAAGTAAGTTTCAATGTTAATGTGCAAGGATTATTGAAAGATCAGTCTATCAGACCAAAATGAGTTAAATGACTACAAATGGGACTTGTGATACCCAAACTGACTACTATGTCACTCGACTCGGACACAAGTAAATGACATCACAGTTACTTTATGGAGTATTCATGCTTCTGTGGCCTTCGGAAAGTATTATGTCATATTTCATGCCATGTCATACCACGAACACCACGTACCCACCACCACCGCCACTGCTCGCACCACCCCCACTGCTCATACCAACAAACAAATGAAGCCACCATAATTACCGACATTGACCCCCCGACTACTACACCAACAAACGCCACAACAACACCACTATCAACCACCCTAAAACATAGCCAAACAAGAATTCAAAACCTAGATCTATAAAAATGAGGTACGAATTCAAAGAACTAATTTCTCCGACGAAGTTTTCGGAATGTTTAGAGCAAAATAAATTGTCTTTGCGTTGTCGCCGGAGTCTGGGAGTATGGACGTCGTCCTTATCTCTCCAATGAAGTAAAAAATGGTCTTCGTGGTCACCAACGACATAAGAAAATCGCCGGAATATGGCTGTGTCACCGGAGAATCGTCGAATGGATAATGCTCTGACGGCGACGGAGACAATGGATCGAATACTGGTGGTGGTGCGGCCAGCAGGCGGAGACGAAGATATAAGAGAAAGAAACGATTTACATGGCCGGTGATGGTGGACTTCCTATGATGCGCCGACGACGTTTATGTCGGACAACCGGGGACTATGTAGGACTGTCGGTGCCTGACCTGACATGTGGTGGTAGTGATAAGGGCGAGTGAGGTTAGTATGGTGGGGGGGTTGAGTTTAGGAGGCAGAGGAGAGATTTTAATAATAAGGGGTTTATTATTAGCCTTTTATTTAAATTGATCTAAGGGTTGTTAACTAGTTCGTAAGTTCGCACCGAACATTAAGTTCGCACAGGATCCTAATTCTATATATATATAGGGGCGGGTTCCCGTGCGAACTTAAGTTCAATACGAACTGTACGAACTACCCCAGATACACGTGGTATTACTACCGGATACACATGGTAATACTAATGGATACACATGTATCCAGTAGTAATACAATGTGTATCCAGTAGAAATACCAAATGTATCTAGGGTGGTATTATGTGTATCCACCGCAACCGCCACCACCACCACTGTCACTCCCACCACCACCACCACCAACACCACTGTTAGACTCGCCAGCCATTTCCTCACCCTCCCAGCCACCACATACAACACCACCACTAATTACCACGACCAGCACCATTCATCACCCCACCACCGCATCTACACCCCAACACCGCCGGTCATCCATACCACGTTAATAACCACCACCAATGCCTCCTATGACCACCGGAGGTCCACCTTTATCAACCATAATCCGATCTTTATCAACCAACCACCACCCGAAATCACCACCAAAACCACCACGAATCGCATAACTCCGTCACTGAATTCGCGCATTCCCCTCAACCATCACCACCACAAACAACAACTCAGACGACGACGACGATCCCCGCCCTAAATCGTCGTTAAACATGGAATTCCGAATCTATTGTGTCATTATTTGCTGAAAAAATTGTGGCGGTGACAGGGTGTAAATGTGGCGTCTGATTGTTGACGGTGACGTCGGAAGAAATGCCGGCTGACGGTGTGTGATTGTTGGAGAAAGAAATTTGGGATGACGGCTGGCAGTGTTAGTGTTTGAAAAGGCTTTGGGCTCGTTTTGTACTAATTGGGCGTTGGGAGTCTGACTGTTATGGACTAGTTCGTACAGTTCGTATTGAACATTAAGTTCGCACAGGAGCGTGATTATATATATATATATATATATATATATATATATATATATATATATATATATATAGAGGTGGGTTCAAATGAGTCTCCCCCTTATCTTTGAGTCCTTGAGTCCTCATCTCAACCCTTGGATTAAGATGATGAATGGTAGGGATTAAAACAGAATGAAGGGTCAAGATTGTGAGACACACACAATCTATTTCTTTCAAACCCTAATATTTATATCCTTCATTCACTCCATTCATCTCATTCTCACAATTTTCATTATCTCTCTACCTCCCTTCTCTCTCTACCTACCTCTAAAAAAAACCCAAAAAATTCCCCACTTTCCCTCACCACCACCGGGCACCACCAGTCCCACAACCGCCACACCAGCCCTCCACCGCCACTCCTCCACTGCCACACCAGCCTCCACCGCCACTCCTCTACCGCCACACCACCCCTCTCCCCAACCACTACACCATCGAACAACACCATGGCACTCTCCCCCCAAACCAGCCGCCACCTGCCACCAAGCTGTTCACTCCCCACCACCACTTTCCGACGACCCCTTCTTCTTCCCTTGCCAACGGCTCATGTTGCCGCCTCCACTGTCGTTCGTCTGCCTCGCGCCGTCGCCTTTGCCGCCGCTTTCTTCCCCTCCCTGTCGTCCTCCGCCTCCTTCTCCTCTCCCTCCTCTCCTCTTCTCGGCTAGAACACCACCACCAGCGACGGCTGTTGTGGTCTGGACGAGAAAAGGAGAGGAGGGAGAAGAGAAGGAGAGGGGAGGCGGAGGACTGTTGTGGCGTTTTTTTTGGGCTCGGAAAACCGACTCTTTTTCAGATCTGGAATTTTTTTTTCAAATTTCGTATTTTCAGATTTGGTGTTATTTTTTTATTTTTCTAAAATCTCGTCTTTTTTTTTTTTGGTCAAGGCAATGATTATTGTTTTTTTTTTTACAAATTCGTTATTAATTATTTATATATAGTTTTTTTTTGCACTATCATTTTAGATCTTAAAAAAAAGGTTTAGAAAAAACAAACACCACCAATCATATAGTTTTTTATTTTTTCAGATTTCTTATGTTTTAAATTTTTATTTTTGATCTCGTTTTTTCATTTTATATTATTCACTAAAGTTACATTATTATTTATTTACTAAAGTTACATTATTATTTACTAAAGTTACATTATTATTCACTAAAGTTACATTATTATTCACTAAAGTTACATTATTATGTTATTAGTATGTACTAAAGTTACACTAGTATGTACTAAAGTTCACTAGTACATACTAAAGTTTCACTAGTATGTACTAAAGTTTCACTTTTATTTACTAAAGTTTCACTAGTATTTACTAAAATGTACTAAAGTTTCACTATTATGTACTAAAGTTTCACTATTATGTACTAAAGTTTCACTAATATGTACCAAAAATTTCACTATTATGGACTAAAGTTTCACTATTATGGACTAAAGTTTCACTATTATGGACTAAAGTTTCACTAGTATGTACTAAAGTTTCACAATAATGCTAAAGTTGCACTGGACTAAAGTTATCTTATTAAGGACTGAAGTTACTTAATTAATGACTATAGTTACATTAGTATGGACTGAAGTTACACTAGAAAAGACTAAATGAAGTTTCACTAATAAAGTTTAAAGTTGCAAAAATAATGGTTGAAGTTACACTCTTAATAACTAAAGTTAGCCTCATAAAAAGGCAAAAATCACATAAACTTATCTTGAAGTTACATAAATTCAAATTTATATACTCGAAATCACATTTTATTTTAAAGTTACACAAATAATGGTTGAAGTTACACTTTTAATGACTAAAGTTACCCTCATAAAAAGGTAAAAATCACATAAATTTATCTTAAGTTACATAAATTCAAATTTATATACTCGAAATCAAATTTTATTTTGAAGTTACACAAATAATGGTTGAAGTTACACTCTTAATGACTAAAGTTACCCTCGTAAAAAGGTAAAAATCACATAAACTTATATTAAAGTTACATAAATTCAAATTTATATACTCTAAATCACATTTTAGCTTAAAGTTACACAAATAATGGTTGAAGTTACACTTTTAATGACTAAAGTTACATCATTATGTACTCGTAATGTAGGTGAAAGTCATTAAAACCCACTCATTTGGTTCTAATCTTGTCCCTTCATTTTGTTCTAATCTTGTCCATTCATTTTTCTTTTAATCTTAGCCTTCCATCTTGTTCTAATCTTGTCCCTCCATCTCTTTCATCCAAAGGGTAAGATGAGGACTCATGGACTCAATTTTGAAGGTGGACTCATTATAACTTGACTCTATATATATATATATATATATATATATTGGGCTCCTGTGCGAACTGTACGAACTAAATAAAGATTGTCATATTGAACTTATTGTGCAGTGAGGATTAACCCCAATTTATTATCTTATCTAATGGAATCACTCACTCACTGACACCCTTATCCCTAACACCAACTCCCCTCATCCCATACCCATACATCAGAGGCGACCAAATCCATGGCCGCCGGAGCTCCGACAGTGACGTCACCGACGTAACACCTTGAACCTGTCGTCACCGACCAACTCCACCGAAGTTTTATCATAAAAAAACTATGGTCAAGATTAAACCCCCACATCCCGTGATACTCTTGCTATCACTCCAAAGTCCAAACCCAGTTCCCAATCACTTCCCTCCTTCCTTATCAACCTGACCACATCACCGGAGCTCCGACGTTATCCTCACCGGCACACCCTGCTTCTCTCCTCCGTCACCAAAGTTTTACGACTTGCCTCGCCGTCCCTTTCTTTCTCCTCGTCGCCACTTTTGTGTCTTAGATCTTGAGACTACTGGCGATGGAAGCCATTTGCGGCTCTAGAGTTTCCGACAACATTTTCGGCGATATCTGGGTGGTGGAGAGGTTGTCGTTGTGGTAATAGGGGAGTTTCTGTCAGAATATGGTATCGACGGTAAGTTGTAATGGGTGAAATGGGAGATCCTTGGGGCGTTGGAGTCTCTGGATGTCGTCGATGTTATTGTCTAGGTGGCTATCGACGACGGCTGGTGGTGGGGTCGATTTGTAGGGTTGATTTGTTGGTCATGTCGACACCTAATTAGTAATTACTATCGTTGGAGTGGTGGCTGTGAGGGTGAGGTAATGGCTGGCGAGTCTAACAGTGGTGGTGGTGTTAGTGGTGGTGGGAGTGACAGTGGTGGTGTTGGTGGCGGTGGCGGTGGATACACATAATACAACCCCAGATACATTTGGTATTTCTACTAGATACACATTGTATTACTACTGGATACATGTGTATCCAGTGGTATTACCATGTGTATCCGGTAGTATTACCACGTGTATCTGGGGTAGTTTGTATAGTTCGTATTGAGCTTAAGTTCGCACGGGAACCCGCCCTATATATATATATATATATATATATATATATATATATATAATGTACAATGGATTGATGAATATATTGGCTAGGATCGATCTAGCTAGGAACGAAGAGCGAGGGACGAAAGTGATGACGTAAAGATCAAAACTTGAGGCGGCAAAACTCTAAGAGAGGGGCTATGTGGCGACACAAAGAGAGGAAGAGAGGAAAGGAGAGATTAAGTTTAGGTCCAGGGTTCGCAAATGAGAGGAAAAGAAATGAGATTAGGTTTAACTTGATATTTATGGAAAAACTAATCGGCATTAGGGTTTAGCTAGAAAATGAACCCAACAAGAAAGAAAAGGAGGATTTGATTCAATTAAAATGTTACACTAATAAGGAGTATAACGAAAACAATAGATACAAGGAACTTAGAGTAAATAAAATGAAAATTGATTCAAATAAAATAAATAGCGGGAATTTCAAGGTGTTACAATCCAACCTCCTAAAAAAAGTATCGTAGTGTCTTTTACGTCTTAGTATTTCTCAGATGACCCCTATTACTTGCAAAAAAAGAAATATGCTTTTTTAATGACGTGGGTTAATATGAAGTATTTAAAAATTTCTCTTTTAATAAAATGAAGATTTGAGTTATCTTAAATTTAAAACGCACAATATCCTTAAACTATCAGCCTACAAGCCTACAACACTCAAGTGGGAGACGAGGAATCCTACAAAAAGCAACACGAATCCTACAAAAAGGAAGCGAGGAGCCGAAATGAAGAAGGCGCAATTTAAAGATGCCACTGCCACGTGAGTAAAAGTAACACAATCTTCAATCTCTATCTCTCATTTTAAACAAAACCCAATCCTAACCGTCAAATCATAAATTCAAAACTAGCGGGAAACAACTCCTTCACCTCATTTTCAAACTATTTCAAAAACTCCATTACTCTTTCTTCTAAAAAAACTCTATTCAATTCAATTCAATTCAATTCAAATTCCACAAAAATGATCACTTCATCTCTTTCTTTCTGATCTTTACTTTCCTGGGTTTTCTTACTTATCTTTATAACAATAACAATGGATTTTCATTCCTTAGATCGCAAAAAACTCCAACAATTATGCAAGAAACACGGAATTCCAGCTAACTTGAAGACCGTCGAAATGGCGAATCGTCTTTTTTCCCTTCTTATCAAGGTACTCTCTTTTTAACATAAACATTCCGATTTTTTTGTTTAATTACTATTTAATGAATTTTTAGTATCTTCAATTGATTGAATTTATATGATTGTACATAGGAGGAGATACCTGAGAAGGCGGAGACGGGGGCGAAGGCGAAGCGAGGGAGATCATGTTTAAAGAATGTGAGTGAAAATGTGGAAGTAGAAGAGGGTGAGAGAGTAATTGTAGGTAGTAAAGAAATGAAAAAAGTTAGGTTTAGTCCCGAAAATCAGACATTTTTATTTGAAAGAACTGATCCTAGAGCTGTTAGATTGTTGGCTAGAAAGAAAAGGGCTTTTGTGAATTCTAGGCAGAAAAAAGACCCAGTTGGGGTTTCTGTAAATTTGAAAGAATCTGAAAGATTGGCTGTGGTTTTCGATGATGTGGGTCGAGTAGCGGAACCTGTGGGAAATGATGAATATGTGGTGAAATTGGCTGTGAAAGGAGGGGATTTGGGGAGGAATTTGAGGTCTCGAAGAGGGGAAGTGATACTTGAGACGGTGTCAAAGGAGGAAAATGTCGTCAAAGGAAGGAATTCTAGACGGTCGTTAGTGAAAGCGAAAGATTTGGGTTTGGAATCTGAAAATGTTGATTGTGTGGAGAAACTGCCTACTAAAGAAGGTAATTTGGAGTTGAATTTGAGGACCCGGCGAGGTAAGATGAAGCAGGACAATGTAGAGGTGGTATCGCTGTTGTCTGATTGTGGTGGTGGTGGTGGTAATGTTGACGAGCCTGTTGAAGGAAGGAAACCGAAGAGGAGTTTGAGGTCCCGAGGGGGAATAGTGAAGGAGAATGGTGTTGGAGGAGCATCACTTTTGTCTCCGTGTGTAGAAAAGAAAGCAAAGAGGGGTAGAAAGGGTAAGGGAATAGCGGAAGAGGGTGGTGGCGAAGAAGTTGATAGACCTCAAAATGAGGTGGCCAATCATGGAGGTAACGTTGGAAGGGTTACGAGGAAGCATTTGAGAAATGTGGATGTTGTGGCTGTGGATTTGGGAAGAGATGATGACTGTGTTGCTGAGGTGTCGGAGTTGGACAACCTTAAAAAGAGAGGTCGACCAAGGAAATCAGCAAGGCTTGCTGAGCATTCTCCTGAGATGATTTTGGAGCCGTTGGAGAACAAGGGCATAAAGAGAGGCAGGAGAAAGACATTGATGGTAAAACAGCATGATATCAATGTAGGCAAGGACGCGGTAGTGGAGAAGTTAGGAGAAGGAAATAACATGGATGGTAATGGATCTAGGGTTAGTGCAAAGAAGAGCCGAAAAAATGTTAAAGATGGCAATATTAAAGGACTAGGTGATATCAGGAGGTCTAGTAGGCGAGCAGCAATGACCAAGGATGGTATTTCTGTGGTTCACCAAATCTCGCATCATGATGAGCGTATGGATCATATGATTGAAGATGACTCTCAGCTTGAAAGCAAGAAGCCACAAGTAAATGGTAAATATGGATTTATATTTTTTCCCTGGATAATATTATACCTTGATTGCAAATACTCCGTAGTAATGTACTTGTAGCTTCAATATTATTATCATACCTTGATGCAAATACTCCGTAGTAACATACAGTCTCTGTGTATTTTTTTCACTTGAGTGTAATTTGCCCTGACTGTTACTCTTACCAACTCTGAAGGGTTTCTGCATCGTAATACTAGTGTTTTATGGTGCTGCAAAACGATGACTAGCGAAGAATGTCTCGTGTGGGACTAATAACTACATGTAGTGTTACAGTTCCTCTATTTTTGTGACTAATTATATTGTTTATTGTTTTCAGAGCAACATAAAGCAACCGAAGAAGTTAATGTTCAAGTACCAGTAAATGATGAGACTACATCTTTGCTGCGAAACAACGGGGATGATGAAGCCAACAAGAGTCATGAGTGCCCTGATTTTGTTGTAGCAACTGAAGTTAATGTTCAAATACCAATAACTAACGTGGGTGATGATGGAATTGTGGAAAGTGCTACAAGAAGCCGAAGGAATGACAAGAATGGCAGTGCAAGGTTAGATTATATCAGGAAGTCTGGTAGACGAGCAGCAAAGAACACGGTTGATATTTCGCGGAGTCATCAAGCGATGCATCATGTTGAGCATATAGATCACATGACTGAGGATGACTCCCAAATGGCGGCTCAGCTCCACAGTAGAAGCCCCGAAGTCAATGGTAAAGATGGATTATATACTCCCTCTCAATGAGTTGAGGACTAGTAGTCTATTTATGGTGCTAAAAAAAATGACGTTGCAAAGAATACGTGTCGTGTGGGACCATAACTGTATATATGTTGCATTTACTCACTGCTTTGGTTTTCGTGACCTAACCATTTGTTCATTGTTTCAGAACAATATCCGGCAACTGGAGCCGTAGATGTTCAAAAGCCAGTCAATGATGATAGTGAATCAGCTTTGTTGCGAAACAGGGATGATGATGATGAAGCCAACAAGGTTAACGAGTGTCCTGCAATGGTTGTCTTAGCTGACTACAATACTCTAGACGAAAATGCAGCCTTTTGCTCAATGACAGCACAAAAATGTGGTCAGTATCCTTTCCGTTTTCTGCAAAACTCGTCACTTTCACCAGTTAGTGTCGTCTTGCTCCTATAATCAATAAATCTATTTCTGAAAACCAGACTATGCAAAATCTATATATGGTGCACAGATGCAATTAAAGCCAATCACACTGCAAAAGAGTATGAGGTGGTCTCATGATAATTTTATCATGATGCCACTTAACTAAGAACGATGTGCCTCTTATGGACTTTTGTTATTTTGTAACTTTTAATTATGTCAGTGACCTTTTTATGTAGTAACCATTTCTCATATTATTAATGATCATTTTATCATTGACATCTTTTTACTTAGTGACCCTATTTATATCATTATTAATCATCTTACAATTGTAAATAACCATTTTAATTTCCGTGTAAGGTGGTAGATGATCATGAGACGGTCTCACAAAAGACTTACTATTCTTGAAAAGTCAAAATCGTCTCTTGTTCCCCTAAACCTTATTTATCTGACTCGTTTAAATCTTGTGAACCTTTACATTGTGCACACAGGTACAAGTGAGCCTATATGTAGCAGTGCAATACAACCGACCTCGCTAAGAAGCCGGGAATCTGTTTGTGTTCGTGAAGACACTAACATAATGAGGAACTGTGAGGATTTTGAAAGTAATGGGGTTCCTGAACTTCATGATTTTGAAGTGAATGAACAAAGCAAAAAAGAGGAAGAGTCTGAAGAGTTCTCTTCTCCAAGCAAGGACAATGCAATGGGATCTGAACTGTTGGGAAATTCTGCTATTTTTGTCGACAATTTAAACGCTCAACCAACAGAACCATCAAAAGTTTGTGGGACAACAGAACCATCCAGTTTTCAAAGTGACACTAACATAATGATGAACAGTGTGGAGTTTGAAAATAATGGGGCTCCTCAACTTCATGATTATGAAATGAATGAACAAAGTAGAGAGGACGAAGGGTCTAAAGAATTGTCTTCTCCGTTCAAGGACCTTGCAATGGGGTCTGAACTGTTGGAGGTTTCTGAAACTATTATCGACAAATTAGATGTTCAACTAACAGAACAATCGAAAGTTTCTGGATCGACTGGAGCATGTAACAGTATTTGTGCTCATGATAAACTACCATCCAGTTCCCGAAGTGACACTAATATAATGGAGAGCAGTGAGGATTTTGAAAGTAACGGTGTTCCTGAACTACATGATTATGAGATGATTAAACAAAGTACAGAGGACGAAGTGTTTGAAGAGCTGTCTTCTCCATGCAAGGACAATACAATGGGATCTGTACTGTTGGAGGTTTCTGATATTGTTGACAAATTAGATGTTCAACTAACAGAACAATCAAAAAATTCTGGAGCATGTAATAGTATTTGCCTTCCTGAAATGCAATTGTCCAATTCCCAAAGTGACGTTAACATAATGAAGAACAGTGAGGGTTTTGAAAGTAATGGGGCTACTGAACTTCATGATTGTGAAACAAATGAACAAGCAGAGGACGAAGGGTTTGGAGAATTGTCTTCTCCATGCGAAGACAATGCAACGGGATCTGAACTGCTGGGGACATCTGCTGTTATTGTCGACAAATTTGATGCTCAGCTAACAGAACAATTGAGAGTATCTGGATCAACTGGAGCACCTAATAGTACTTTTAAGGAAGCTGATAAAACAATCTCTGAAATTTCTGCTGCTGAAGGTCTTTAATATATTCATGAACCCTCAGTCTTCTCAGTTTTAAGCATTTTCTATTTGGAATGTAGCATCGTTAATATTTTAACCATATGTTGTCTAATGATAATAACTTAAAATTTATAGAAAATGATTGCTTTGGAGATGTGCGAGCGAACCTGTCTGATGCAATGGAGAAGGGAGAAGAAAGCTTCAATGACACATCAGGAGGAACATTCTTGTGTTCAGCAAATGTTTGCAAGACAGACCCCTTTGTTGAAATTGACAAGACAACTCTTGAACAGTCAAAACAAGCTAAAAAAACTCTTGAGCTTGACATACAGCCCTTAATTCTCGAAGATGATTTCATCAGCACTACTGAAGCAAGTAGTTTCACCCCAGCTAGTTGCGATTCTGCAAGCATGAAGCCAAACATAGATGGTAAATACGGGATTGTCTCATCAACATTTTCAATTAAGAATTTTGTCTTAGTAATGAAGCTAGAATAACTTTTGCAGCAAGAATGCTGCAGATCATCCGATAATCTGAGCTAAATTATATTTTCTCAATTTTGATTTATAGATCATTATGGCGCTACGAGGGACAACTTTTCTGTGGAGCAAAAACGAGAACGTTTCTCAGACGCCATCGCATTTTCTCCCAGCAGCTCAGGGCAGGTACCAGTGACGCACAACACAATGCAGGTACAGGATTACAGCAATGGAGAGAGTGGGCCAAAGAAGGCACATGAAAATGCGGAGCAGTATGTTCAGACTCTGGCAAATGCTGCTGGTGCTGCTTTATATCAAAGTACTAGTCACGTTGGAGCTGACTATACCTTCCAAGAAGATAAATTTATTCCTCCACCCTGTAATAGCAAAGAAGATAAATTTATTCCTCCATCTTTGAGATCAACTGAAGCACAATATGACAATTCGACCTCTGAACAGCAAGAATTGACTGACAATAGCAAAGATTTTGAGTATTGCTTGCACTACTTGTTTTCTGAAGCTGATATACTCGACACTAATGAAATCAAAGGCCTCAGGTCGATAAATGATGAGGAGGATTTGAAGGAGACACGCTCTGTTAGCCAAGTAACCGTCTCCCAGTTTGATTCTTCATTGACAGGGCAAGTGGCAGATGATATTGAAGGTCCACGTACAGATGACATGTATATGGATGGTGAAGATTTGAAGGAGACACACTCTGTTACCCAAGAACCGGCTGATTCTTCACTGAGAAAGCAAGTGGAAAATGATAGTGAAGGTCCAAGTACAGATGACATGGAAGTGGACAATAATCAGAACTATGCTCCGCCTTTAAATGGAGATTCGGAAACCAAAATATGCAGCACGGGGAAGTCTAATACTATTTTAGCTGCTCTTGTATCTATGGAACTTCTAAAAGACGAACATATTGAAGAAGCTACTCAAATTCCTCCCAGTACTCTACCATTAAAAATGGCATATAACATGAGGCTGTCTGAGGAATGTGATGGAGAAAAGGAATCAGAAATGAATTCTCCGGCCTCAACAAATCATGGTGGTTCAAATCCTTCCTCGATACCAATGACTGTTAGGTGTACTGAAGTTCAGGAAGAATATATGTCTACACCGCCAATCATTGTCCAAGAAACATTAAATGACAAGTTTGAAAGTGATGTAGGCCTTGCCAAGTCGCCTGAGAATGAGGATGAAATAGGCTACAATATGGCAGGCTCGAATGTTGGACTTACTGAGCAAGAGGAAGTTGGTAGATCAAGACAGAAATCTGACATCATTTACGGAGAATGTGGTGATGGTGAATGGCCAACTAAATTCATTTCTGACGAAAAATTAGAGGTTGGTGGGGAAGCTAGTGTCAAAGGCAGGGTTCAGTCACCCAGTGTTATGGAAGAATCGACACCTAGAGTATCCTCTGCAACTTTACGGAAATTAATGGAAGATGCCAAAGATGTCCTAACAGTGACACGCACAAGGTTGCAGGATGGAGCGTCAGATGTCAGGAGCAAAAAGCGCAAATCAGAGTCTGATATATCTGTCCAAACCTCTTCGTCGTACCTGAAAACCAGAGTAATTGGTACATAAATTGTTTTTTTATTCCCTTTGTCTCACTCACAATGGTTTAAGTATTTCATATTGTTCGTCTTGTCCAATTATTTTTCTTTTTTAGGCATATTTTGTGCGGTGGAGAGTGCGTGTCGGACTTTCTATCCCACCTGCATGTATTCACATAATCACATAAGACTTCGATCCATGAGAGAATATAAACGGTTTATTGAGACAACGATTATCATCTTTATTCCCTTTTATAAACTATGTTTTTGCTAATTTGAATCAGCCTCTTTTAGTTTTGTCAAGTGCTGTAATTTTGATATACAAGTTTAATAGCTTTGAGCAGTTCACTTTATAGCTCATTACATGAAAATGCTTTGCAGGTGAGCCCACAGTGTTTTCTGGTTCAATGGAGAAGGGAGAAGAGAGTTGCAAAGAGTCGACAATAGGAGATATAGCTTGTTCGGGAAATAGTAGGAAGGTGGACTATTTGAAATTTATTCAGAAATCTGATAATGAAGATACTAACAACTTAGTTTTCGAGGATGATTTGATGAACTTTGACAAAGAGAGAGACCTGGAATTTGGCAAGACCTCGAAGGTTACAGAATACAATGATGAAGGACACTATGTTTTCTCACAGGACAAGAAGTTGAATGAGTCTCCTAATGAAGTTGCAGACAACATAGTTTTTGAGGATGAATTGATGAACTTCGACAAAGAGAGGGGCCTGGAGTCTGACAAGACGTTGCGTGTTACAGAAGGCAACGATGGAGGACATCATGTTTCTAGTCAGCACAAGAAATCGAGTGAGTCTGCTAATGAAGACGCTGACGACTTAGATTTTGAGGATGATTTGATGAACTTTGATGAAGAGAGGGACTTGGAGTCTGACAAGACCTTGAGGGGTACAGAAGGCAATGATGAAGGACATCATGTTTCTTCTCAGGACAAGAAATCAAATGAGTCTGCTAATGAAGACGCTAACAACTTAGTTTTTGAGGATGATCTGATGAATTTCGACAAAGAGAGGGCCCTGGAGTCTGACAAGACCGCAAAGGTTACAGAAGTCAATGATGGAGGACAATACATCTCTTCACAGGACAGGAATTTGAATGAGCTGCAATTCCACCCCTGTTCCAACGGTAGCAATGCTGATTTGAGCAGTTTTATCACTGGGTTAATGGAAAAGGACATAAGCGAAATGTTTCAGGCAGAAGAGACTGGTCCACTCTTGTCCCATGACGAAACTAATCACAAGTTGAATAATCTTTTTGCCAATCAATTTCCTCATGAAAATGATTCAAAACCTGCTCAAGATGGTAGAATTTTGTTTATTCAGTTTTTTTGCAAAGGACGTTCTTTTACTCTTAGTTCCTATTGTTTTGCATGTGATCTTTCTAACGTGGCATTATGATACAGGTAACATTGTAACGTCTGAGGCAGAGGAATTTGTTGCTTGGAATTCTGTAATGCAGATGCATCATGAAGCGTCAGAAGCGTCTTTTAATCCTATGGATAACGGTATCACAGGTCAAAACCAGGTCAAGTTTTCTAGTAGAAATGGCATCCATGCCAACTGCGTGGCGGATGTAACTGAGATAAATGAGGATGGCAATCTAGCTAAGGAGGGATTGTATCCTCTTAGCAACAGTGAAAAGAAAACTGGTGAAATGGACGAAGTATTTGAAGCCGCTCCAGAAGTTAGATCTTTGCCATCCAGTAATTTGTTGTGTGAAAGGGAAGAATTTGATTATCTAAAAGGTTGTAAGCAAGTGGAAATGGAAACTTATTTGGACAGTGCAGCTCCTGAAGATGGAAGTGGAGACAAGCTATGCGCTGCAACTGGTAGTTACATTACAGGTAGTGGTCTTTAGTGCCAAATTTTGTTTTCCTGTCTTTGTTTGTCACATATAACAAATGATATATCTAGTGTAGAACGTCTACAAGCTTTAATGGCTAGCACTATAAGCCTATGAGGCATAAGTGTAGGCTAATTTTCATTTCCAATCCAACCAAGAGTCCAAGACTTCCTAGTCCTTGGCTATGGAGTTCAAATATTATGGAATGAAGTAAAATGATGTTAAAGTGAGAACGATCCTTTATTTGATAAGTAGCCGGTCAATGATACAATTCACCACACCTATACTAACTCGAAACCTCATGTAGCCACGTGCGCGTGTAGGACACGAGTTGCCGTCCAACACGACACTTACACTAAACACATATCCTCAAAATAATTTCAACGGTGTCAAACAATTGCAATAGCAGAGAAAAAATGTGAAGTAAAAGGGACATCAAATATATTTGTTTAGCGGTAGACATTGGGGCATTTGGGAATAGGTGAGCTTTTGACGAACTTGGGTAATGTTGTTTCACTCGTAAGCTAATGTGTTTAAAGACACATATTTCTTCAACAGTCAGACGATTTTCTATAGTCTATAACGAAATTACAGTTGTTTTTATTAATTAATGTCGTTTTTTTCTTATATGCTGCAGGCAGCATGATGGCACAGCAAAATGATCTTGAAGAGCAAGTTGATTATTGCAGAGATCCAGTCCAGGATGATGCTTGTGAAATCTCAACTTCTCAATTGACATCGAACTGTCGTGAGAATTCAGAGAGCTTGCCTCTTGACATGCATGAAACTTCTGATTTTAACGATGATACGCATGATGAGAAGTCTTTTAACTCTGAAGCTTGCATGCAGTTCAAAGAAGATGAAGGTAGATATTGAATTTGACTGACATTAAAATTCTGGTAGAGTAAGGCGGAGCAGAAATTGACAACAGCTAAACTAATTTTCTCATCATTAATGGATTTTTTAGTAGTGCAACTATGTGTTACTTCATGTATGCAGGAAGTAGCTGGATGAGAAAACTGATATCAAATGATGACTTTGCAGGTATTCATGTGAATTTCGCAGCAGAGGATGGCGCTATTACAGGACATAAACTTCAAGCAATGGAGGAAGCAAATTCATCAATCTCTCTTAGTGTTGAAGGCCGAGATGGAATGGAATCTGCCATTCCGCAGATTAACCAGGGAGAAAATACAAGTTTAGGTAATGGCAATTTTTAACTACCTTAATGTCTCAAATGCTCGCTTCTGCCCACGACACAACTTTACCCTGTGCTAGACATACATCCATCTTCCATACAATCCGTAACGAAAATAGGAATGTAAAAAGCATCAAATAATACAAGAAACAAAAAGAGTTTGATGAGCCATTCGTCAATTTTGATGACTTATGTAGTTACGTATGCATGGTTTATCAACAGATACTCAAAGAGTCGGTGAACTAGATGTAACTGATGTCAAAATGATGCTCAAAAGAAACAAAAGAAGTGTATTGATTCATGGAACTCCCAAAAAGCCTCTACTTCCCACAATTGACATGAAGGAGAACATGGCAGCCCCGAAAAGGATGCAGATGGTCAATGCAACAGCTACAAAACCCGTGCTGAAAAGGAAGGCTTTACAAAAGATTTGGAAGTAGCTTTTGACATCCTGCTTGCTATTGAGATATTAGAGAAATGGCATATGCAGGGTCACCTACGAGTTGCATATCTCGTGCATATCGACAGCTAGTGTTTAAATAGTTGGTTTGAACTTAATCTCTTTACTTTTAGCTAGTGTAAATTTCGCTGGTGTATTATGTGTTCGAACCCATACCTTGCTCAACGCGGCATCCTTTGCGGAAACATATATTATTAGTGTGGACAGAGAAGTGAACTTAGAATTTATTTAGGGAGTATTTGTTTTGCGATTATGTATTGCAGTGTGGAGGTTTCAGACTGATTTGCTACTTATTAACTTCAGTACCGATGTAACATTTGTTTTTGTGAAAGTGTTAATTTAACATTACTCCTCTCAAGTGCTTTTCGACTGATATTTGCTACTTGCTACTTGCTTTTGCTAAGTACCGATCTAACATTTGCAGCGAGTGAAGGTTAGTGTGGTACTTATAGCAGAGGTGAAGAGAGGATGAGGGCGCGCAAATGTTATTGTTGCATAAAACTGTTTTGAATAGTCTCTCTATAAAAGTGTTCGGAGCAGGAATGGAAATTAGCAAAGCAGGACAAACCCTCTAGATCTAGCTTAGATAGGCTCAGTGTTGCGACTTGCGAGGCTTTGATATATAGTGGCCGCAGAAAAGAACCCACAACGACGTGAGAGCAACCGCACACCGAAAAAGCTTTTCTAACCCTACAGCAAATTTATGGCACCGGGAAGGAAGGCGAGCAAATTTAGTTTGAAAAGTGGGGTTCTAACAACCCATTTCATAATCCTTAAATACTCAAACGCAAGATAACGGTCTACGGCCTTGTTTTTGACGAACAATAATCTCTCTTTTTTTTTTTTTTTTTTTTTTTTAAGAAATTGAACTAGAAATTTCGGAACTGAGGTTATAAGACCAAAAACTGAAGCAAGTTTAACTAAGGCTAACTTAACTTATACTAACCTTCGAGCGCCTTAGCACATAAACTAAAATGAAGTCCGAAAGAAGAGGGCATAATAAAGGGGGGTCATATTTCCACGAAAAATATAACATGCCACGACTTTTGCAAGGCAAATCTGTCAAATCAAATAATCCCCACTACCCTATATTATTCGTGGCAATAGGCAAATGTGTCGTGGCATTATCAATGGCCATAATAAATACATACAAAGTAAAACGGGCACCCATTTTGTTTTCACAAATTCTCATTTCAGAGGGACACTATTAGTGTCAAATAAATATCAAATCACCCCATTTGTTGCCTAGAATATACCAAAATTTTTGTCTCCATTACCACCACTTGGTAATACTTAATCCGTTTTAAGTTTTAGACGGATAGTACCCGTCTTAAGCAAAACGTATTGGTTTGTTTCAGGACATGAAGAACCATCTACACTGCATTGAGATCCTTTGTAAAACAGGCGCCCATTTTATTGATACACCTAGAATAATATAAATAAAATATATAAAAGTATGTTTCAGAAGTACATTTTATGATCCAAAAAAAAAAAAAACCCTTAGAAATACAAACCATAAAACTACAAAAGGGAACACATTCTCAAGTCTCGTAACATTTTCAAGTCCCCCTGTTTCTAAAAGGGGGACATCTCTAAATTATGAATAGATGACATAAAAACAACTTCCTTTTATGTTTTTCAGGGATTACTGAGACTCTGAAATCAATAATCCCTTCACTTGACAATCAAATAAGCAACGTATGTAAAAAAATGAATAAAACATTTCGACGACTTCTTTTTTCTATCTACATAATACAAATCGAACTGTGATCTCTTCGTGCATTACCACGGAAGTATATCTCAGGTTCTCGACATTTGAGCTTGTTGGCATACTCTTCAATGTCCACCAAAATTCTTTTTTCTGTACTAATTACAATCCAAGCCACATACTTCGAGCACAATTCCGCCTTTGGGTGTGAATGGATTGACTCGCACCCACAGAAGTGAAAAGATCGAAGCAAGTAAGATAGACCAAACAATGATGATGGTTGGGACCCCGCTTTGTTTTCCCATCATACCCTTGAGGAAAGGGTATAGATGCATAATGACCCACAAAGCGAAGAAAAGTCTTCCAAAAAGGGGCCCCCATGATTCATACCCGTTATTGATAGCATCTGAGACCCCGACAATGACTCCAATCACGTTTATGACGAGCAAAGTCATGGGCGGGATCAAGAGAGTCGTCCATTTGAATAAGTAGAGGTCAGAGAATTCACCGTCATCTGCTGCTTTCGATGTGACGGTGAAGTTGGTGTTAACACCAGCAAGAACCTTTAGGAGACCCTGGAAGAGGGCAAATAGATGGGATGATACACCTCCAATCACCCAAAACTGTTCATTTCTCCACCAATCGTCTATTTGTACATGTCCCCATCGCATTTCAAGAACACTTGTCACCGCAATGGAAATAAAGAGGGCCATGAAGAGGATACTGGCATAGCTGCTAATCTGTAAATGATAATGCAATCAGTAATAGACTCAAAAACATGCCTATACACTCCATGTTACTTGAACTCTATCAAAAGTACCCGACAAAGGTGCGTGTGGCACTCCGCTATTCTATTAAAAAAGTTTTTTTGGTTTTAAATAAAGTTTCCAAGTGGCATACACTTGTCCGAGTGTCGGGTGTTGAATAGGAGTACACTAGAAAATACAGACGCCCAGAGTAACATAAATATAATATCTTGCAAATTAATTGAAGTTAATACTAGTGTGAAATTACCTCAGGGACAATAAACTTCCCAGTGAGCAGACAAACAGCGGGTAGAGTACAATAGATAAGCAGCGGGATTGAAGTCAATGGGTATACAACGGAGTTGATATAAGAGAACCGCTCCAGTGGTTTGAGACCAGAGTTATATCCATACCAAATTGGGCAATGCCTACTTAATAAAATCTCAACAGATCCCAAGGCCCACCGAAGAACTTGGTGAAGACGATCTGAAAGATTAATGGGAGCAGACCCTTTAAATGCAGCTATTTTTGGCATGCAGTAAACAGATCTCCACCCGTGACAATGCATTTTGAAACCAGTCAATATGTCCTCTGTAACTGACCCATAGATCCAGCCAACCTGAATTTTACACAGGTTAATATTTTTCCATGTGTCGAAATTCATTAAAGATTCAGATTGAAGTATATGTTACCTCTTTTCCCCAATCAGTTTTATCCTCGTAACCACAGCTAATAACATGAATGGCCTCCCTCAGAAGAGACGCTTCATTTACACCTATAGCCATTCCACCATTCTCCATGAGCGTTGAAGCTATAACGACCGGAGACTGACCATATTTCTTCTCGAGTTTCACTTGGGGAATAATAGGTGCCTTTTCACTTTCAATGCCTGCAATAAGTGTTAAGAGGATCAACCGGTAGCAAAGATCAACTATAAGATGGGATGATAAAACTGCTTGCAGTTCCTCAAAATAATGCACATGTTAGCTAGTAATGTAATTCATTTGAGGTACTGATGACGTTGGTTCGAAACCTGCTATCATCAAAACTGACCTGCTGGCTCCCACTATAAAACATAAAAAAAAATTCCTTGATTTCAATTTTTGGCTCCTTCGGATTATATTTTCAATCCGTTTCCTTGCATCAAGTCCATTGCTATACATCCTTGAGAGAGAATGAATTCAAATGAATGAAAGATAGAACGTCCTTTACCTTCAATTCCTTCCTCAATGTTTTCAAGAGCATGTATTTGTGGGGATGCTTCGTTGTTCTTAGTTTTCTTTTTGCTGTCCTTATGCTTGGTATCCTTAGTTTTTGATTTCCGATTTTTCTTTCTAGATCCCAAACAGCAACAGAAGAAGCACCATTTTGGCCAACAGTTACAGGTTTTGCCCGGGGTTTTCTTTTGCTTTGGGGCATCATGTCCATAAAGGGCTTGCCTTCTGAAGACACAACCTGTTCCGACATAAATGGGTCCTTGAATACCATCCAAACCTTTCATGTTGATCTATTCAGGGAAACAAAAAAACGGGTTATTTTACATTCTAGAGTGGATTATGCAACTAAAATTTTTGGAGGGATAGAGAGGGGGTCATACATCAAAGAAAACAACATTTCGGTTAGAGTAACGATCATGCTTATCAATGCCATCGAATCTCTGAGGGAATTGAACGTAGCAAATCTTCTTTCCTGAGATAGGGTCCATAAGGAAGCACATGGCCTCACGAAGAGCCTTACTGTTGTTGATGTAGTGATCACAATCCACATTCAGTAGGTATGGTGCATTTGACAAAACTGCTGAAACTCTTATCTGAGTTACACAAGTATACGATCAGATTCTCTAAATACAATGACTACTAGTGGTTGTTCTAGAGAGATTAAAAATAAAAAAGATAAGACAAAAGGAACCAGAAAAAGACTAACCAATGAATTCATGGCACCAGCCTTCTTGTGATGTTCAAAACCTGGTCTCTTCTCACGAGAAACATAAACAAGTTTAGGCAGCTCATTTCCATCCAAATCCCGCACTCCATTTTGACCAAGGAACACCTGTTATAGAATAGGTAATGTTCGGTTAGCAAAGTACGGTTAGCAAAGTTGGAGAGGAAGGATTTGGATGAGGTGAGAAATGGAGGGATCCATTTTCCCTCCTACAAGCCGAATCAAACCTCTCCCAACATAGAAATATTTTTGAGGAAATCACATAGCTCTATTTCGCTTCAATGACTTGCTATCTTTTGTTCTGGATCATAAAGTAAAATAGCTCACTGAACTGTTTGCTTTTCTTTTTTTATGATAAAACGCAAATATTCAATGTAAATATGTAATCTTACTCGTGATTGTGAAGACAATTATTCAGTTGTATATAAAATATTTGGAGATTTTAATCACATCAGAGCATCAAAGTCAGATGCAAATAATAAAACTGAAATTGAGGGAGTAATCCTTTTGTCGGTAAAGAAGAACACAAGTATTATAAATTACCTGAATCATTCCAGGGTGATCCCTAACATTGTTTCCAGGCCATGGGGTTCCATCCTGCATAGTCCAACCATCCTCTGGAACTTTTGTTGCCATGGCGACCAAACCATTTATCCGAATTTTAAATTCTTCATAATCTCTCTGAAAATTTCAGCAATGAATCAACTAAGTTGATTTCTCAAAGCCATCATCATCTAATTCGCATTGCAAAGTGGGAAAAGAAAATTGAAACACAGCTACAAACCTTCATGGCACGACGCTCTCTGACAAAAGCAGGATGCACTTTATCTTTCAGATAGTCAACCTTCTGAGAGAAATACCATTCAGGCGCACGTGGTTCAATTTGGTACTTCTTGCAGAAAGGAACCCACTTTCTTGCAAACTCGGACGTTTCAGAAAGGGCTTCAAACGTAAGCATGGCAGCCCCATCATCTGAGACGTAGCATGAGACTTTGTCGATAGGATAGTCCACAGCAAGAATAGAAAGGACTGTGTTTGCAGTAATAAGTGGAGGCTCCTTCAAAGGATCAACAGTAGATACAAATATATCCACTGGGGCTAGCTCTGACGGTTTGCCTTCTTTTTCATACCTGGCCAAGATTTTAGCAGAATTTTAGCGGACTGAGAAAACAAGTGGACAACTGATTATATGAGAGTTGAGATGGAATAAGAGCAGGAAATCATACCTTAAGGAAAGCCGGTCAAGATAAGTTTCCCGCTCAATAGGACACCATTTGGGAAATTGATCCAAAACCCAAGACATAGCAAACCAAATCTCACAAATGACTGATATCAACCACAATACAAACGCATCATTGACTGGATGGAGAATTCGATATTGAAAAAAGAAGGCCAGAACTGCAAGACGCAGAATAATAACTATCCGGTAGGGATTGATCTTGCTTGATGGAATCGGTACTTTCCTCGAGAGTGGTTGCCTTCCTTCATCAGTCCTTCAAGAATAAAGAGGATACGTGAGATAGGACATTCAAGTGTTAATTAACAGACAAAGGCAAACCAAATAAATCAGTAGTAGACTTCATGCATGTATAGAGCAATTCGCCATCATTTCTTAATCATTACAATGGTCCTTTCTTTGGCAAGATAAATACATTCTCTACGTCCATCACACAAACATGAAGAATAGCACATAAAGAAATTATATCCATGAAGGTGCACCCATTCTACAGTTCTGGCAATTCCCGAACTCTGATCAAGCATACTCTAATTATTACTCACAATTCCATTACAATATTATATGTAGCATACAAAAATCATTTGTCCTCTATGATTCTTCACCACATAAGATGAGTATCACGTGAACTACAGCACTGACTTGTTAAACATTCAGTTAAACCGTTATATTTTTACTATCATAGCCAAAAAATTACCTTTATCCTAACAAACCACTATTGGTCAAAATGTTGAATAAGATAATTGATAATTGTATAGAAGTCTTTTGATTTAATGAAAGAGCCTCCTAACCAAGATATATTGTTTATAAGCCACAATCAGAAAATTCTGTCATTTTCATGGACAGCTTCATTTCAACTAGTTAGAATTATAAATTTGTACTAAATGTAGCAAGTGCTTTGAATATGTAACAAGTGAGTGTCACATGTTCTCAGCTAAAGCAGTTAATTCTGTCAATTTCATAACAGCAACAAGCAATTAGTTACTGGCAATCTAGTCAACCACAAAGATCAACAACTCAAAATTGCCATGCTGAAAGCCTGAGACGCAGAAACACCCCTATAAAGAATGAAGTACTTTTTAGTTAAGTACCATAATATATGGTACAGGATTGAGTTTCCCTAATACCGCAATATATAGTAGCGGTATTAGTTACTCAATCAATGGTGTAACACCACTTCACAAGATAACTTTTTGTACAAAAAAAAAGAACTAACAAACCACCTACAAAAGAATTATGAAGTTGAACAAATGAGAAGCGACCAAATAACAACATACTTTGGTAAATCAGGATCGTCGGGTTCCCCTCCGTCATATCCACCTTCCCCCTGATGCTTGATCATTTGCAATTTCTCATTCTGCCTTTTTCTCCAATCTTCCATTCTATCCTTCCACGCAACGCTGCCATATCCATAAAGAGCCAGGTCTTTCTTGGGGTCCATTGGTCTTGGTGGCACTGAATATTGAATATTAGCAATGGAATTGTTCACATTAGTAATGGCCTACAAATTAGAAAATAAAAACAGAACAGCGAGCCTTAAAACAGTGGTTCAAAGATCTAAAAATAACTTACAGGACATTGAATCAGAATACGGTGCAGGGTGAACTTTATTCCCACGGCTCATAAATGACGGGACTAGAGCATGTTTATCTGGTGAAATTCCGGCATCCTTCATGAGAAGCACAAGTCACAGCAATGTCATCACAAAAAGCCCAATAAATCACGAGTAATTTTATAAAAAAGAAAAGATACAAGATCAATTATTATACCTCATGTCCATAGGTCAGGAGAGGGATTTCTGTTGCAAGATCCAATTCTGCTGGAGTTGTGAAGCCAGATGCGCTAGAAGGAGCCCGGCCAGCATTAAGCCTACCGGCAAGCATTGCCTCAGCAATCTGATGTGGATCATTCGGGTCTCTAAACTTGCTTGCATACTTGAGCTCATTTTCTAAATCATCGATGCCATCCTCATCGTCATCATTCTCAACTCTCGGACTTCCTAAAACGCAGATGCACCGAATTTTAAGTTTTAAACACGTCTAACAGCTCACCCAACAGTCACGTTGTCGACACATTTATGCAGCAAAGTAAAACCATTTAAGCTTACCTTTAAGACGTTTGTACCGAGTTTTGCATTGAGGGCAAGCTTGATTGCCCTCTCTTCTTTCATATTCATAACAAGGTCTACACACAGGAAAGGCACACTCATTGCAAGCAACAAATGGATCACCATTATCTTCACAAACCTCTATCTCATCTCCACAAATCTTACAATTTTGTCCACTCAATTCTTTCACAGATGTCACCTGTTACAAGTTTATTTCACACTATCTTTAGAACATACATAATGCAGTCAACATACAGATCTGGACAACCTCAAATCAGGGAAAAGCCCAGATTACATATCCCAATTCAAAGATGAAAAAGCAAGCTCTCACTGAAAATCAGATTATAAAACATCAGAATTGTCAAAAAGAACTCAACTTTTTAACAATTTCTCAACAAATCTGGAACTATTTAACAGAAAACAAGACAATTATAATTATAATAGTTAAACTAGCAGACTATGAGTCAAAATACAAGTCAAATTACAAATTACAATACTTAATCAACCTTTGAACTAATCTCAGCTAATAAAAACACAAATACAGTCCAATTGAGTATAAAATCAGTGAATTTAGCAAAAGGGTAGCTTCCATTTACAATAATAATCACTAAAACATCAAATCTAGAGTAAATTATACAGATCCTATAAATCAACAAACAAATCAATAAATTCAGCAAAAATAATATTAATATTAATATTCATAAAAATAAAAACTTACTCTTCCAATATCTTCAGCATTGATAAGAACAAACTCATTCCTGTTATGGGAACCAGCTACAAGCCTCCCTTTAGTAGCCATTTTTATTCCTCAAAAATCAAATTAAGATCAATGCAATACTACCAACCCAGATTTATTCATGAACAAATAATAATACAATTAATAAATTAAAAAATATATATATAATTTTATATATATTTATAATTTATAATAATAATACCAACCACACTATCTTCCTCCACACACACACTCTCTCTCTCTCTATCTTTCTTCCACACAATCATTCATTTAGAAGAACAAGAACAACACAAACATTAATGACTTAAAAGTAGTGAAAGAGAGGAGGGAGAAAGTTTAGTGTTTTTGTAGAGAGAAGATATATAACACAAAAACACAAATATAAATGAAATAAATGGAATACAACCCACAATTATAATAATACTCAAGTATCAGTAAAATGTGGGCTCAGATTATTAAATTTTTTTAAAAAAAAATTAATAATTTAATTAAATAATGAAATGAAATTGAAACAAAACAAAGATGTGGGTCACTTTCAAACAGTGATTCTTTACTTCACTCTCCCAATTAACTCTTTATCTACCTGTAAAAAACTACAGAAATTTAGAAGACAAAAAAAATGATTTTGATTATATAAATGGATACCCTTTTGGTTGAATTTTTCTGGGTATAATCTAAAAAGTAAGATTTATAATTAAAAAGATGAAGATTAGATGAAATTAATTAAGGGTTTAAGAAGAAATGAAGAAATATAAATAAATAAAAAAAAGAATATATAAATAAAGAAAGGTTGAATCTTAAACGCGTAAGACAGAAGGGACAAGAAGAGGGAGAAGGGAAGTGACAGATAGATAAAGAGAGAAGTGAAGTGATTTATTTCCATGTGCATTTACATTTTATTTTTTTTAGAGGGAGAAGAATAAAATATATTACTACTTTGTAGTTGTATTCTAGTAAATTACAGTTTTATGTGGACTGTACTTGTAAAGTCGTAATGTGGAAATTGATTTAATTCCTCACTTAATTTGACCTAGATAGGAAATATGAATAAATTGGGTGGGATTTTGTTGGTTTTTCCATTTTAAATTTGATGAACTGTGACATTGGATCTAGACAAATTGATTACTTGTATAAGATTTTGTGATTTTCAAATTTGTGATATTTTCATGTTCTTTTTTCGTAATTGCTAAATCTCGCGCACCAGTTTACTAAATCCCGCGCATTTTACCCTTGATATTCCATAATTGCCCTTTGTCTTAAAAAATAAAATTAAAAAGAATTATCTCCCTTCTCTCTCTAAGTCTAACCAATTTCTCGGTAGTTCGACAATAATGGATTGTTATTCGCACATATTACGTGTAGTTTTTCCGATTTATCAACAACTTTTTTAATACCGTCATTTAATCGAGATTTAATTAATGTTTTTTTTACAATTAGGGTTTGGATTGATGTCGATTACAATAAAAACGGTTGTTGAAGGGGTGGTTGTGGAGCCGTCGAACAGACCGGAGTAGGGTGGTCATAAGGCGCATCTAGGGTGGTCGGAATGCGCATCTTGGGTGGTCGGAAAACGCAGTTGTTCGTCGGAGGTTGTTGCGATTGGTATTCAGTGGAAAAGGTCGTATGCGCAGGGAGGGGTTGTTGTGGTCAGCGTGGGGACGAAACGTGGGCACGGAACATGGGCACGGGTACGGGGTCAAGGAGGGGTGAGCGGCGTTGAGGTAGGGGCATGTAGGGGTGGCAGGGATGGGGTGGGGGAGGGGTTGTTGGTGTTGGTGTTGGTGTGGGTCTACTGTGTTTCTCTTCTTTCTTCTTTTTTTTTCAATCTCTCCTTTTATCTCTCTTGTTTTTCTCTTGGCGGGTGAAAAATGAGAGGGGTATACCCGGAATAAAGGAAAAATATGTGCGGAATTGAGTAAAATGATGCGCGGGATTTAGCAAGTCCCTTTTTTTTGAGGGAGAATTACTTTTGTTGATAAGTAAGTACCCGTGATAGATTATTAGATTTTCACAATATCGGAGGATATAAGATAATAAAACGTAATAGCTCTTTTATGGACACATTTTGCTCTTTCATTGACTTTAAAATCAAATTTTTCTCTCTTTTTCCCTGAAAGATTAAGTAATTCATCAAATTAATCAATTACAAATCCTAATTGTCATATTAATCAAGTAATAATTTTTAATTCTAACTTCTAATAAAGCAATTATTTTTTTGTTTCAAATTAAATAGACCTAATTTAATTAGAGGAGATAAAATTAAGGTTTTATCAAAATTAAGGTTGATGGGGAAGGGGATGGTTGGAGCCTGCGGTGGCAAGGCAGGGGGATGGCGGCGCATGGAAAGGGGATGGTTGGAGCCTGCGGTGGCAAGGCAGGGGGATGGCGGCGCATGGGTAGTCGGTGGCGGCGCATGGGTGATTGCCTGGGCGGTGGAGGTGCAAAGGGTGGTCAGGCGTGTGCAAGTGCAAGGGTAGTGTATGAGGGTGGCGAGGTGAGCGTGTGGGTCAGGGCGGGGTAGATAAAGTGAGGATGGGAGTGCGGGTTTGGCGGCACAGGGGAGGGGACAGTGGGTGGTGGCGTGGTGGGTGGGTGGTGGTTTCAAAGTGAAAGAGTTGAGTAAATTGAAAAACATAATATGTTGAAATGGGAAGAGGTAAACTTGTCATTCATGTCTATGATTGAGTAAATTATATTCATGAAAGAACATAACCCTGAAATTAGGGGAGGTAAGAAAAAGTGAATCATTTTTAAAATCAAAAATCGAATTTTAAAGCTCGAAAAAGCGTTTTTTTTTTCAAAACTGTTTTTTGAGTGAAAATCAATTAGAGATTTGATTCTTAAAAAATGATATTTGAATCGAATAGTCCATAAAAGAAAAAACTTCTTGTAATGTGTATATTTGCAACAATAACAAATAAATTACATTTCAACAAAGTTATGTACTTACAAATTAAATTGATGCAAATATCATAATTTCCGGTGGGTACTAAAAATGTGGCAACGATATATATTTGCAAAGCTTGAAATGCATATGGATTATGATGACATTTGTGTGCATCATTTATAAAAGATTGATCTTGTATAACTAGCCACTACATCCAATTAAAACTGTATGTATACTATTTAAATTCATTTTTAAGTTAAACCTTACAAATTAAAATATGATTAGAGAAAGGTTAATTTATTTTTATTAAGTACATAATTTTATACAAGTGAGTAAATTTTTAAATGACATATATCAATATCATTAATAGTTAATTAATAAAGTAAACAAACAGATCGTGCGAAGTACGGGACATTACCTAATAGAGTATTACTTGTAGATAATGTTTGTATGTAAATTTTATAACTTTGCTTAGATACACATTGTCAAATTGTGGTGAGAAGATGAAAACTAGCAAGGGTAAGAAGAACTAGCAAGCAAATAAAAATGAAACGGAGTTTAAAATCTAGATTGGTTAGTCGAATTTTGTTTTGCGTTTACGAATTGTTAAAGCATGGTTAATCTGTTCACAATTGACTCATTTAGTTTTGAAAGTCAGTTAATCGAATAGGTGTAACACCTCATATGGATGAGATTGTCTATAAAGTTAGTTTGTGATATATTTATAAAGGATTCTACCTACCACTAGGGATGGCAATGGATCGGGTTGGATCGGTTTTGAAGAATCTATATCCAATCCACAATTTTAGTGGATCACCAATCCATATCCAAACCCGATCCATATCCAAAAACCGATTATCCATATCCAATCCACCATTTTTTTATATTATCCATACCCGATCCAAAACCCGATCCATACCCAGTTCAACCCGACCCATACTCATTACAAACCCAACCCATACCTATTTAGAAAATAACAGAAACTTTTTTTAAAACATTACAGTTACACTCGTTAACCATTAAAGTTACACTCAGAAAGTAGTGAGTATACGTATAAAAATGTCAAAATCAATACATTATTATTACATATTCAAATTTTTATAATGAAAATGGCCTAAAGTAGACTAAAGTTACACTCGTTAAGCAGTAAAGTTACACTCGTAAACCATCAAATTTATACTAAAAAATGCCGAGAAGTTACATAAACTTGTTTTTGAATAACTCAAATTCAATTTTTTATTATTCGAAATCAAACAAGTTGAATTTTTTTATATTTAAAATTACAGTTACACTCTTCGCGGTTGGAGTAACGCTCGTACAACATTACAATTACACATCTCTCTATCGTAATAAATGTGTGGCTGAAAATAGGACTCAAATACTCACCATATATACTGGACTCAAAAGAACCTTACCCATTGTGAAAGTGCACCATATTTAATAATTATATAAATAATTGCGAGAGCGTTGACATTCCACACACTCTCAGTACGTAAAGGTCTTGAAACTTTCATACGAGAGAAGAAACCCTGAAACAATGTAAAAGTTGTACTCCCTCCTATTATATTCTTCCCTATTTCCTATTTGGTCCATTAATGTTTTCTTCCCTATTTCCATTTTCGGAGGTGGGGCTGTGTGTTTTGTGTGGTCCATATTTAATTGCATGTGGAGTAGAGTGTTTTGTATGTTCCAAATTCATTTCCTTAATCCTAGAGCCCAAATGAAAGAGAAAGATTACATGGAATAAAAGGGAATATGTTTTAATAAGAAAACATAAAAATATCTTGAACATATATTCCATCTGTAAATAAATGAATAAATAAGAAGTAATTATTAAATAAAAAGCTTAAACTACATTATCACATATTATGTGATTTGTCTTTCTAAGAGAAGATAAATGCACTTATTAGAAAATATAATAGGCGATTTACAAATATGTTCTAGGCATCTACCTTGAAATTAAAACAAATCTATCTTCAGATTAACTTGAAATACTTAAAGTAGAAAAACAATTAGAAAATATAATAGGCGATATACAAATATGTTTTAGGCATCTGCCTTGAAATTAAACAAATCTATATTCAGATTAACTTGAAATATTTAAAGTTGAAAAACAAGGAGAGCTAGATGTACACGTATAATAAACAAAAGAAAAAATAAAAAATAAATAAATATAATAAAACATGGATTAAAGAGATCCAAAGAGACGCATTTTAAAAAGGGTTTAGATCAGGAGAAAAATAGATATGGATCAAATTTGGATCGGGATAAAGGTGGATATGGATCGGTTTCGGGTCGGTTATGGATCTTAAATGGATCGGGTGGATCGGGCCGGATATGGATATGAAATGGATCGCATGGATTCGGTTCGGCTATTTTTTAAGTGGATATGAATTCGGGTTCTAAGTAATGGATTTGGATAAGGGTTTTCAAACTTCGGGTTTGGATCGGTACTTTTCCTTCGGATCGGTTCGGTTTCAGTTCGGAACAGGACAAAATTGCCATCCCTACCTACCACTAGTTTGGCCTTGTGATTTTCGGCTTAAGTGAAGACAAATAATAGGCCTAAAGGTACACATCCTATCTTATTGAGATTCTATTATGACGGTGGCAGCCCGGGTTATTATAAATGGTATCATAGCAACTATGCGACCGTGTGGTGAGCTTGTGTTCAGGAGTACCTAGCGGTGGCAGCCCGGGTTGTTATAAATGGTATCATAGCAATGATGACGTTATGTTTTTTAAGTGGGGGAGTTTATAACGTTTCATAAGGATGAGATTGTCCCACATCAGCAAATTAAGAGGGTTGTGATATGTTTATAAAGGATTTCACATACCACTTAGTAACAAGGCATTGTACCTTAGGGCTTAAGTGAGGATAAATAATAGGCCCAAAGGCGGTACACATCCCATCTTATTGGGATTTCGTTATAACATTGGCGACTTGAACTGTCATAAACGGATTTAAAAGTTGGTTTAATTAATAGCTTTTGCTCATCCATACGTGTATAGCATGAAGGTAAGCAAATCACTTGTATACTAGTGCGTTGGTATCTTTAAAATGGATGAGAAGTTTAATCTGATACTCCCCCAGCCCTAGTCAATATTTATCTATTATCTTTTTATGTGGGAGGAAAATCCAAACATAGTTAAGTATTAACTAGAACGAAAGAAGTATATTCAAAATAAGAATAAGAAAATATGAAGTCGAATCTTCGTTGGAAGAATATAGATATATAACAGTTGTTAGGGTTTGTTTAGGGTGGCCATCATGTCGGGTCAATGGGTCGAGGGATAAGGGTCCAGGAAATACACTACTCTTCTTCATTGTCAGATTGGGTTCCGAAATTAGTGGCCCAAGCACGACTTAATGAGTGGCGAGCCGAAGCGAGTTTGTACTTAGGCCTATTTAATTTTTTTTTTCCTATGTTGAAACGTGCCGGCCCAAGGGAAAGCTAGCAATGGCCTGGCCAGGTAGATGACTCGGGTTATGCTGGGCCACAACTTAGGATGCCAATTTTAGTCTTACAATGCATGTCGAGGGGTTGGGGGGAAGAAATTCAAATAGCGGTGATGCATTTTATGGTAGTTTAGGGGGCGGAATAGGTATACTATTAGAATTGATGACGCATATTATAGTAGTTTATGAGGTGGTTATGGGAATACTATTGGAATTTTGAAGGATGAGGAAAAAGGGTCGACTTGGGTTGTGAGGTGGTACTGATGTGAAGTCGTCGCCGGTGGATGAAGGATAGAGTCGTTGGCACCGGGTGGTGTGGTCGAGGAAGGTGTTTGTGGTGGTTGAATTGGTATTAGTCGTTAGTGATGTGTTGGGGATGTATAGTGGTGTAGGGTGGTATAAGTGGATGGAATCATGAAATGTTTTTTTGATAGCCTTTCGGGTGGGGGAATGGATATAGGAGTATAAGGGGTAATCCTATTCCCAAATATGGGTAAAAGGAATGAAAAAAGTGAGCAACCAAACAACTTGTAAAGAAATGAAACCATTTCCCTTTCCCGAAATCCTCCAATCAAATACTCCTTAAGTGCTTAAGTCTTGACCTCCTTATTGCTTTAAGCAGGGGCGCAGCTACCTTGTAGTAAGGGTAGCAAGTAATGCAAAAATATCGGTTTAAAAATTAAAATTAGCTACCTCAAACTAGCTGGAACATTATGCAAACAAATAGATATGAACAAGCGCAATAAATAGACGTAAAAAGTGAGTAGCATAGTTGGTATAATTGGATTGATTTGGTGTGGAATGTCAGGGGTTCAAGCCCTCTTATAACAACCATTTGTATTATTTTTTCCTTCCCAAACAACTACTCACTGCATTAAATGTTTTTAGAAGTTGATATTGAATTTAATTTCGTGCCATATATCTCCTTTAAACTTTGATCGATTGATTTACTTCAATTTTATTATCAGATTTTTTAATTACGGTATTTGTCATTCATTTTTCCGATGAATTAATAAGCTGAAGCTTGATTCCCTAGAGAGACTCCATCACCCATTCCTGGGTTAAGGGGAGTGAACTTGGGGTACTTCGCAGACATTTTTGGAACACCTCTAACGTACCCGCAGACGATTTGACCGATCCCGCTCCTGTGGCCCCTTGACTTTCTTATTAGGGCGGGTAGTTAGGTAAATTAAAAAAGATGGATTTTTGATATGATAATTTTTGGTATAAAAAATTTCAAATGAAAAAAGATTATTAAAATAAGGGGAGCAACTTTATTTTGTGCACCTTTAAAACAAATTTAAATTTTAAATAGTAGCTAAATAATGAAAGTATTGCTTGAGTTATAAGTTATACGGAGTAACAAATAAATGAGAGATTGTTACTTTGTTAGATTTGACGAAATATAACGAGATAGTACGTAGCATCTATTGGATTTCTGATTGCAAATTATATACGGAGTATGAATGTAATAAAAATTTATATTGTAAAATCCGATCTCTAATTTTATAAGACACATTAAGGTCAATTTTTTTTGCTACCCTAAGTTTTAAATCCTAGCTCCGCCTCTAGCTTTAAGATCCGTCATCGTGCTTCGTCAAGCATATTAACTTTGTCAAACTTGTATGGTTAACAATAATAAGGAGTATAATAAAAAGGTCAATTTTTGGGTTGTTTAGTTACCCATACAAAATCATATGAATTGAAATTTATTGAAAGTGTAAATATGAGAAAGGGCTTACTTAGTCATGTTTTCACCCTTTGAATTATAATTTAAATTCAAAAATAACAATTTACCCCTAAACAAGTAGAAATTCTTGTGAAACTTTACTTACCACAAGAAACCGAACAACTTTTGCTAATTCGTGTAAAATGGAAGTTCATGGCGAACCACACGACCCTTTGTTTTCGAGTTTTTAGGGTTTTGTTACTTACCTCTTTTTCTCTCACCTAAATGTTAATTTTTTTTTTAGGTATAAATGCAGACATAAGAATGATTTTAAAGCCGACGGAGGTTAAACTCAGCTACTCAAGTCACCACTTATAACTTTATCAAATAATGCTATGTTGTTTTGGATTAAAATTGTCTGAAATTAAACTTAATGTACCTGAGCTGATCATAATTAACTTGAACTGAACTGATCTAAACTGAATTGAATTTATAACGGTAATTAGTTCAAACCTAAATGACATCGTAAACAGTAAATCAACACGCGCGACTAATCACAAACTAGTAAACAAGCAACTACAATGAGTAAAATCAAGTTTTGACAAAACATCGGAGTCATACAACTAAAATTCTAAAAATTCACATCATTAGCAAAAGATTTGGTAATTAGAAAACAAATTATCGAGGCTACACATCCTTTTCATTTCGATGGCCCTTTAGACTTGACTGCTTCTTTCAATGACAGAGAATTCGCAGTATAAATTACTCCTATAATGCATGCAAAGTGAATAGTTAGGGCAACTAATGACCGACAGTACACATAATAATAATAATAAGTTTCTTAAATAAAAACAATAAAATCGAACACAATGATTGCGATGTTTCACTTGTAAAACATTTAAAATTAAATAGTTATTCAAATTGACATGTTGGGTTGTTGCGCATAGTTTAGAGCACCGACACTCACTAAACTCATCTATTTAGCTTTTGCGAAGCCTATGCTTATTTTCATGTGTTTTTGTCTTCCTCACTACTTTATTATTAAGAGATCAAATAGTTTCTAGAAATTATTATTCCTTAAACAATGGTAAACACTTACGGGGAGGAGAAGAAGATCATCTCCATTACCTTACTCTCTTTACTACAGGAGAAGATCAAATAATTTTTATTGATGTATTAGAGGTAACGGAAGGTAATGGAGTGAAAAGGTAATGAAAAGGTTCTAGACGGAGTACTCCTTAACAGTGTTTTTGTATAAATTTCTAATTTTTTTTTAATATTGACTGCATATAATAAGGTTAGTGAAATTGACATGGATTAAATAAACGAAATTTTTTGTTCTTATTAAAAACATGACCATATGTTAAGGGTATGTTTGACAACGTGTTTTGGGTATATATTTTCATCGAAGTTACTTCTTTACCAATATTTCAGGACTTCAGGTCATTTATTTACTTAAGTGTTTGATAAATACGGAGTAGTATTTTGTAACAAATAAGCTACTTAAAATGAAATGTTATCTAAGGTAGCATTTAATATTTTATGTATATGATTTTCTTTTCTCTACTTTATTTACACTTTAACATAAAATAATAACAATAACAATAATAAATCATGTTCTTTTAAGTCATTTGACAATATATCAGCTACCTTTTTAATTAGTTTTCCAAATGGTTTTGATAAAAATCAGTTATTTTATCAACTTTTAATTTCCAGTTACATTTCAAGATTTTAGGTTTTTTTAGGTTTTATGTAACTTTTGGGTTAGTTACCAAATAAAGTCTTAAGTAAACGGTAATGAATTCGAAAGAGTGTATAATAACTTAAATATAATATTCTATTAGAAATTTAAATAATCATATTAGAGTTATGTTTGCAAATATGTTTTCTTCAATCTACTTGGTTAAATTTGTTTTTCTACAAAGGATTTGACAAAAGCAATAAATTTAAAGAGTTGATGCAAAATAAAGTTAAGTATGATTACGCATCTTTTTAATTTGGTTTATTAATACAAGTATTAATTAAACATCTAAGAAATGGAGAGGGAATATAGAGGATTGGACAGGCATGCAAAGACACAAAGTTGCATATGTGGAGGTGGGTGCATCGTAATCACATGTCCACAGTTTTATAAGGCAACAAGTGGGCCAAATGATTGGCTACTTAATTACGTTAATCAACTATTAATCTCTCCTATTTAATTTTTTAATATTCCACAACAACTCCACGCTATATTAAACTAATCACTAATAATGTTTCAGCCTTCTCAATTGTAAAACAATTTTTTGTTCGTGTTACTCCTAATTTTGAGCTTAAAGTTGTAAATTTTCAGGGTAACTATGTGAGTGGTAAAATATTTCGTCTTTTAAATAAGTTGTCAGAGGTTTAATTCCTGACTCTTGCGAATGAAAAAACCAAACTGGGGAGGGGTCTACCCATTAAATTGCTTTCGGCAGTGCAAGGGAGATTGCCCCAGCTATCGCATGTCGATAGGGGATACTCTCTGTACAGTATTATATTTGTAATAAAAAAATTATGCAAACTAATACACATACATTAATATTAATAAAAAAGTATATAAAAACCACAAATAAGATCGAACTATTATTTTGATTTTTGAAGTCACATGTTAAAAAAATAAATCAGTCAAAAACACAATTTAAATGTAAAACAAAAAAACACTGATTTTTATGATATACTCCGCACTTTCTATGTCTCGTTTATTTATTAAAAAAATGATTAAGATGGAGGAAATACTCTGTATGATTGTTTCTTATTTTAAATTAGAGTTAACGTTGAAGTTAAATATTACTCTTTTTTTAATCGGTAAGAAGTTAAATATGACTATAAAATGACACAACTCATGAACAATTAACTTGGTTGTAAATTTTATATTAACCGAATTACCGATAACAGAATTATAAATTAAAAACAGTATGTAAATCTTTTATAAGCATAATTCTACTCTTCGTATTACTTGTGGTCAGCTGGGTGGTGATTGTAGTTTATGCTGATGCCGAAAAGTGGGATTTTTGCTACATGTTTTTTCAAGTGTATTTGGTGAAGTGGGTCTTTAATAATTGATTAATTGATTAGTTAGTCACTTACTACAAATTCTCGTTTGTGATAGGCATATCAGTCGCAAGCTTGCGATGCGACGAGTCAAGTATTATTCACTTGAGTAGGAAAACACAAGTTATTTGTGATTCTCTATGTTTTGTCTTATCTACACAAGTGAGAAAACTTGACTCATTAAAAGCTTATAAAAGATATAACCGTCGTAAGGGAGACTTACTCGCCGGTTGGACAGACCGTAGCCGTAATGTGGTTGATTGTGTTACTGTATGTTATTGTGTCGGTCGCTCTTGTCTCCAGTGTATACGGTCTCTTGGATGCTCCGTATTATCATCTCAAAGGTTTAATCCGCTCTATTCCCTACACTACATATACCTTTTGACCTTAACATATGTAGAATACATAAATGATTCAGCTCAACTTCCACATCTTCTGCTGGTGTACTCAAGTTTTCAATCGAGATTTTTAGTTTGAAAATTTCAAGTTCATGTCGTTTTAACCGATGATACTCCCTCCGTCCCGATCAAATATTGAGTGAATATCAATTATGATTCACTTAATAGATGATAAGTGGACAATAGTCCTATTAGCTGATCAAATTAGTCATAGAAAACCTTTATAATATAGAAAGTACAACAAATCACTGAGACACCCTAAAAAGAATATGACAACAATTGATCGGGACGGATGGAGTAAACGTTTTTAGCGTGTAAGGCCATGTACTATCATTAAGTCCCGTTTAAGTTTTATAAGTTCAGTTTAGAAAAGTTAAGGTCTTCAAAGTTAAGTTAATCTCTTATAAGCTCAATTCAGAAAAGTTTAGCCTTTATTAGTTCATAGTTCAGTTCAAAAAAGTTCATCTCTCGTAAAGTTAATTAAGAAAAGTTCAATTCAATTCATACCTATATTTCTATAAGATTAGCTCTTATAAGTTCAGTTAAGCTATAATAAATGCAGTTTTAAAAAATTAGCTTCTATCAGTTCAAGTCAGATCCTATAAGGCCATATTCTTTTCGGCTGAAAGAAACTAAACATAACTAAATGAGACTGATTTGAACTGAACTTAATAAAAATGAATTATATACAACTGAACTAAAATAATCACTAAAATATTATTATTATTATTATTATTATTATTATTATTATTATTATTATTATTATTATTATTATTATTATTATTATTATTATTATTATTATTATTATTATTATTATTATTATTATTATTATTATTATTCTTCTTATTATTATTATTAT